>VDFB02120346.1:0-17571 GCA_007258455.2 Sequoia sempervirens | reverse complement strand
CCCTTGGACATACTGTAAAGATATTATGTTATATTTATATTATATATATAAATATAACAATATTATTATAATATATAAAATACTATAATTATATTATAATATTATATTGTATTATAATGTTTAAGTTATTTTATTATTAAACAAGTTGCTTTTAAATTAAAATAAGTCATTGCTTTTAATTTATTTTAGTATAAGTAAAATGATAAAATTTGTATACCTTTACCATATATATTTTTTTTTAAAATCAGATTTAATTAAAATAAAATTATGATTAAAATAAGTTATGCTTTATTTAAAATAATTTTAAACTTGTGATTAATTTAAGTTATGTTATTATTAAACAAGTTGCTCTTAAATTAAAATAAGTCATTGCTTTTAATTTTTTTGTATAAGTAAAATGGTGAAATTTGTATATCTTTACCATATAAAATAATTCAAATTAAAAAGAAAAAAGAAAAAAGAAAAAATTAGATTCAATTAAAATAAAATTATAAGTGTTCATCATAAACAAGTTTAGCCATACAAAAAGTTAAATAGATTAGTTTTTTACTAGATCGTTGTTTGATGAATCAAAAAGTTAGTTATTTTTACCATCACTTCATGTTAGTTAATTTTAGAGAAATTGTCTTTGCCTATAAATATAAGAAAACATATAGTGATAAGCATATGATTAGAATAAGTTACGATTTATTTAAAATAATTTTAAACCTATGATTAATTTATTTTTATTATTGAACAAGTTGCTTTTAAATTAAAATAAGTCCTTGCTTTTAATTTTTTTAGTATAAGTCTAATGGTGAAATTTGTATACCTTTGCCATTTTTAATGTTTAGTGCTTATTTTTAAATCCTTCTTTGCCTCTAGAATGATATTATATTCAATCCTCTAAACTAATTATGCCAAGAAACATTTTACACTTGTATATGAGTGTTATTTAAAAAAACAATTTTAAACATATGATTAATTTAATTTATTTAACTCTTGAACACTTGTTGCTTTAAAATTAAAATAAGTTATTGCTTTGAATTTTTTACTATAAGTGTAAGGGTGAAATGTGTATACCTTTGCCATCTTTTTAGTTTAGTGCTTATTTTTAAATTCTACTTTGTCTTGGATAATGCAATTATATTCAATCCTCCAAACTAATTATGTCAAGAAACATTTTGTCTTAGGGCAATTATATTCAATCCTCCAAACTAATTATGTCAAGAAACATTATGTCTTAATGAAATTATATTCAATCCTCTAAATTAATTATTTGAAGAAAAATTATGGACTTATATATGGGTGTTAGGGTTCAAGTTAGTGTTCAATTAAGTTTAGGGTTCAATTAGGGTTAGAATTCAATTAGGTTTCATGGTTAGGGTTATATTTTAATTGGGTTAGGGTTAGATTTCAATTAGGTTCTAGGGTTAGGGTAAAGTTCACTATTAAGATTAGGGCTTGAGGTTCAATTAGGGTTATAATTTAATGAGGGTTAGGGCTCAATTCTAGTTACTATTAAGATTAAGGTTAGGGTTCAATTTAAAGGGTTAAAGTTAAGTTAGAGTTCAATTAGTGTTATGATTCAATTAAGGTTATAATTTAATTAAGGTTAGAGTTTAATTATGGTAACAGTAAAGGTTAGAGTTACAATTCAATTAGGAAACGTAAACATGGAATCAGGGTTTGGTTTGAGCTTCAAATACAAATAGGGTTAGGGTTAGGGTTAGGATATCTCTGGACGTTTCTATATATATTATTTAAATGTGTAATTTTAAGGCTTTACTAAAGGTTTTATTGTACAAAATATAGCAACTTAAATAGATAAAAAAATTATAATAAATGCACATCTAAAATCAATTTAGAATTATAAAATTAAATAAAAATAATAATAAATTTATTTTTACACAAAATATTTTTTTAAAGTAATATATTTAGAACTAGCATATCTATCTTTTAAAAAATAATGTGATTAAGAATTACATTTACACATAAGTTTATCATATGAAAAAAATTATATAACATTATTATTTACTATTATGATTATGATTATCACTTAGTTAGGATTATAATTATAATTGGGTTATGATTATGGTTATGGCTTAGTTAGGATTAGGGTTCAATTAGAATTCTAAGATAAAGCTTGGACTAAGAGTTAGCATGGGGTTGGATCAAGGTTACAATTAGGGCTAGGGTTCAATTAGGATTAGAATTCAATTAAGATTAAGGATAGGTTAAGATTAGGGTTAAGGTTAGGGTTATAGGATAAAGCTTTGGGTAAAGGTTAGGATTAGGGTTGGGGTTAGGGTTAGGACACAACTAGAGTTAGGTTTAGGTTTCAATTAGGGTTAGACACAATTAGGATTAGGAATAGGATTAATTTTAGGATATGGTAAGGGTTCAATAAGGGTTGGGTTCTAATAAGGGTTAGGGTTAGGGTTAGGATTCAATTAGTATTATAGCTAGAATTAGGGTTGTCATTAGAATTAAGGTTAGTATTAAAATTATAATCATGAATAGAGTTAGAATTAAGGCTAGGGTTAGAATTAGAATTAGGGTTAGATTTAAGGGTAAGATTAAAAGTCAATTAGGGTTACGATTCAATTAGAATTAGGGTTCTAAGATGAATCTTGGGGTCAATATTAGGTTGAAGGTTGGTGTTAGGGTTAGGGTTAAATTAGGGTTATAATTTTAAAATAAATCTTGGGATAAATATTAGGGTTAGGGTTCAATTAGATTTTGAGTTATGGTTTGTGTTTAATTAGGTTTATAGTTTAATTATGGTTAGGGTTAGGAAATGGTTCAAACAGGGTTAAGGTTAAGGTTTGGGTGATAGGATAAAGATTGGGGTAAATCTTAGGGTTAGGATTAGGACTCAAGTAGGGTTAGGGTTACAATTCAATTAGAGTTCAATATAATTAGGGTTAGGGTAATGGTTCAAGTAGAGTTAGGTTTTAATTAGGCTTAGGGTTTAATTAGTATTATAATTAGATAGGGTTGTCATTAGAATTAGGGTTATTATTAAAATTATTATGATGAATAGAGTTAGAAGTATCATTAAGGTTAGAAGAAGAATTATAGTTAGGCTCAGGTTTAAGGTTAGGATTAAAATTTAATTAGGGTTAGGGTTCAATTAGGGTTGTAAGATAAATCTTGGGCTAGGGTTAAATTAGGGCTAGGGTTTTAAAAATAGCATATATATAATACTATATATAAAATAAACTGAGAGATATCCTTCTGGAGGTGCCTATTGCACTTTAATGTAAGAAATTTATTTCTCTATTAAGCATTTTTTCCCAAGAGGAAACCAAGGAAGCCTTGATGGTGTCAGCATCATCAAAATTTTATCCATAACCATCTTCAATCTTCATATTATGATTCTTTGCCTTCTCATTTTGCATGTTAAATGAAAAAACTTGGTTTTACACCTTATTTAATTCATTTAATCCTTGATTTTTTTCTCCAATAGATTTATTCAAAACTATAGACACTATCCAATTGAACTATGAGATTCCTCTCTTCTTCTATTAGGATGTAAGAAAAATCATTTGAGATGTCTTTTTGGATCTTAGCCATTCTAGCTTCAAGGGAATCCTTTCTCTAAAATATTTCTAAAGACTTGGATATTCCACTCTTTGGGTCTGAGTTTTATGAATTTTAACTTTTTGTTGAACATGCACATTTTAGTGAGATGATCAACCGTTTGGGTGAGCTAGGAGTCAGTGACAACCATTTGGAAGTTTGAGATTTCCATCTACACTTTTTCAAACTTGAAAGACACTCTTCTAGGGAATTTGTCCTTTTCTATGAGCCAATAATATGGACCAACTTCAAAGAGGGTTACGATTAGTGTTCAAATATCTTTATGGTTAGGGTTAAGCTTCAACTTGGGTTAAGGTTCAATTGATTAAAAATAGGCACCTTGAGAAGGATATCTCTCGGTGTACTTTACATATATTTTTATAATATAGGTATACTACTATATATACAAATATAATAATATTATTATAATACATAAAATACTATAATTATATTATAATATTGTTATATATTTATAATATTATATAAATATGTTTATTGATATTATACTATTATAATTGTAAAAATATATGAATATTATTATAGTTTTAAATATTTTTTACTTAAATTTAGAATCAAATTTTAAATTTAGTGAAGGAGAATGTTATAGGATTGTTAAAACAATAGGATTATTAAAACAAATTCTTGTATTTAAATTATATTATAATAGTGGTAAAACATATAATGAAATAGATATAGATTGTATCAAATAAATTGTTTAATAAAACATGTGTAAGAGTTAGTTTTAAGAGGTAAAAATATTTTTATCTTGGTTAGCTTTAAAGATTGTTTATTTATAAATGTTGTATATTTACAAAATAGATGTAAAACTCTTAATGATATAACACTTAAAAATATAAGATTTAAAAGTTTAAAGTTTTAGAATAGTTTTGTTTTATTTGTTGAGTTTACTATGTTTTAGGAACAATTGGTCAAGATAAAGCAATTGTCACCTAAATTTAGGAATTTGATCATTGATAGAGTCAACTTTGTCTTCCATTAGAAAATGACTCTTATAACAAAAGAATTTTGCTCACTTCAAAATTATCATGCTCTGATTGTGCTTTTAGGCATGAAGAAAGCACAATTTACATGTTGCTAGCATTATGTAAATATTTATGAGTTCAAAGATTTCCTTAACCATTTAGCATATATGATAAAACATCCTCTTTCAAAAAGCGAATATCTTTAGAACTTTCATTGTACGTAGAGTCATGTATAACCAACTTGCTTAAATGTTACAGTTTTTTGCACAAATGAAAATGAAAGCATATAGTTCCAAGTCCTCTTATAGGTTCCTAATGTCTCCAAAAAATGTCTTACGATAGAAAATGATCTTTTTATTCCATTTAGTAATTTAGATAACTCATTTATAAGCCTAATAAAACTTATAATGTGAAGTCTATTGCAAAAGGCCTAAATCAAACATCAAAAATATCAATTGAACCCATATGCCCATTTTGATGATTGTAGAGTAGTGGGAAAAAGCATTGCAATAGTTATTGGACCAAGACCACATGGTAGACGATTAATTGTTGAAGCTATTCTTGAAGCCTCTTCATAGGAAAGATGATTGACTAATTTTGGTATTCTCTTTTAGCACTAGGATCATGCAAAAGTGGAAGCAATAGTTTTAATTTGCTATATATTAACCATCTTTTACTTATAAACTTTTTTTGAAAAAGGAAGTTAGAAGGTGCCATACCTCTACTGCATTTAAGCTAAGATCAACTAGTACTACACTAGGTTTTAGCTAATGACCACGAACCAAATTTGGCACACCTGGTGCAACAATAAGAATATCTACTTCATGAGTAAAATCTACATAGAAAATTCTTTCCGTTTTGAGTAGCTATCCAGTCTAAATAATTTTTTTTGGGAACATGGTTTAAAACTTTAAATTAATACTTAAATAAAGATAGTCTATATGTTTCAAATTTTAGAGCTATTCAATAGAACATGTCAAAAACTTTTTTAAGAAGAGATAATGTAGTCCACCCTTAATCAATGTGTATTTATTTATAGACTAAACATCTGTACTTATAAATTTATACATATTTATTTTGCCAGATAAATTTTGTCCTTATACCAAGCAATCTAAAAATCAACTAAGCATTGTTCATTTATCAATATTTGTTGACCATTTTGAAGTTGAGATAACTTATAAGGATTTGGGTGCGTTATCCTTTTCAAACCCAAATCTTCTACCGTCTCATTGGACATTATTGTAACACAATTTAACTACTTGTGAGATTTTTTTCATCCCAAGTTTTTGCAAGTAAAACTCAACAAGTTTTTGATGAGCACAAATATGAATGGATTCCCTCTATCAATATTTATTGTTTCCTCTTTCTAATTAATGTTGATTGCTATTTTATTTCAAGTATTAATCAAACCTCATATAATATTTGAAATATGAGGATTGAACCTCATTTTCCCATTAAATTTTAGCCAGATATAGTGTAAATACATTGTCTTCGCCACTAAAGTATGTGATGAAGTGAGCTCAAGCAAGGGCCATGTAAAACAATAGAAAGGCCAAGTCGAGGCCATAAAAAAGTCCTCATTTTAGTTATAACATGTGGATTCTCTTGGTTTGGTTAAAGATTCTACGATCCTTGTTGTTTTTAATTCCAACCCACTTCCCATCCCCATTCCCCCTAGTGTCATGGATACCAAGACCAAACACTTGTCTATGAGAATACTATTACCATCACTCAATTCAATCAAGCTTGGATGAGAGGAATTTTAATGAAAAATGGATGAATGTCAGGGATCTTATTCAGAGGAACTTAAACTAGATGTTGAGGACTTCTCTATCTTGAAAGATCACAGTACTAACTTTATGTTCAAACCTTGTACTTTCTTTAGCAAGATGGTTTTTCTCTTTGATTTGTAGGAAAATTGAGATTACCGATGGTTTGATTAGATTGGAAAAATAGCAATTGATAGTTATATTCTGAAAGTAGTTTTGTTTGACAATACAGATAAATAAAGGAAAGAATAGGACATAATTAATCAGAATAAATATTTAGGTGAATTAAATAAGTAATTTATTACATAAATTATTGGTGTGCATTGATAGTAACTACTATTTCTAGGACATAGTTGATGAAGATAGGTGTTTAAGTGAACTAAGTGAGAAATTTTGCATTTAAGTTATCATTGTGCATTAATAGTGACTATTATTGTATTGGTTTATATGCATTCGAATAACTTAAATAAATTATAACCCTCACTTTTAACCCTGACCCTAACTGTAATTGTAATCATAATTTTAACTCTAATCCTAATTATAACTTTTATTGTAACCCTAATCATAGTTCTCATTCTAATTCTAACCCTAACCCTACTTCTATTGTAAACATAATTGAAACCCTAATTCTAACCCTAACCCTTCCTAATTGTAAGCCTTAGCCTAAGTCTAATCTTAACCATAATTATAACCTTAATTCTAATCCTAATTTTAATTCTAAACCAAACTCTAATTTTAACCCTAACATAAAGATAAATTTTGAAGTGTGATTAAGGGGAACATTATTTACCTTTTCATTACCCTTATTCTAACATTAATTTGAAATCTAATTCTAATTCTATCTTAACCCTATTTTTAATCCTAATTCTAACAATAATCCTAACCCTAACTCTAATCATATCTATAATTCTAACCATTAAACTAGTTAACCCTATTTCTAAACCTAATCATAATTATAATGATTTTAGAATTATAATTATTAATAATAATTAGGGCTCTAGAATTATAATTTAATTAATTTATAAAACTAATGTTGTAATTAATTATTTGATTATAAAAATTATCATGACTAATTATTTAATTAAACATTTAAAATAATTATTAAATAAGATATGGTTATAATATAATTGATTAAAACATCTATAGTTATTTTTATAATTATTTTAAATTTTAAAATAATAATTAATAAATTAGAATTATATTTATATATTCTAATCCTAAAGTTAAATAATTATATAATTCTAATTCTAATTCTAAATTACTAAAATATCTAATTGTATTTTAGTGAACTATAGCCCTAATCATAATTTAATTAAAAAATAATATTATTATAATTGTAAATTAATCTATATAATTATAATTATAATAAAATTAATTCTAAACCTAATTCTTAATTATTAATATTTTCAAATTAGATTATTTTGATTATATTTATGTAGTATTAATTATAACACTCACCTTAATAAAAAAAAAAAATTAGCTTTATTATTGCACACCCTTGCAAATATATGGAAATCAACTTAACTAAGGCATATCATAAATTTTATCTATATGAAAATTTTCTAATACATTATGCAAATTTTTGTATTAATACATGGTGCAAATTTATGTATTAATACATTATGCAAATTTATGTATTAATACATTATGCAAATTTATGTATTAAAGCAAACAAATATTTTAATTGGTGTATCATTTTCATTAGTTGAATGAAGTTTGCCTACAAACCTTCCTTAACTGTGCTTAATTGATTTTCTTTGGAATAATGAGATGAGGGAAAAAAAATCAAAAATTAAAAAAGTAAAAAATCAAACATTTTACTTTAAGAAAAAATAAATATAATGAAATTAACATTGTTGTGGAAAATATCTTAAAAAAATTATATAATATTTTCTTTCTTATAAATTAAAAAAAATATTAGATTATATATGTTACATATTATACAGTATATATTATTATAATGCCATGCTAAAATTAATATATTACATATGAATTTAATAAATTAATATAATATATAATCAAATATAATAGATTTAAAACTAGCTATATTATATTATACAACCATATTATTATTTTATATCATTATTAATAATATCTCTTCAAAATATAAAATTTATAATTTCATATTAACACCATTTACATTGACAATTAAATAACTTCTACCTTCCAAATTTTATGTTGGCACAACAGAATCATGGAATGTTTTGCAAACACAAAACACACCCTCGAACTAGATTTCAAGAAATATATTTTAATTTATCAAAGGAAAATGAAAATTAATATTACCAAAAATTAATCTTAAAATATAGTTTGAATGTATAGATAAATTTATTTAACAAAAAAATAATCTTCAAAAAATTTAGCATAGTTGAATTTATTAATATCGAGAACTAGCAAGGTTTGTATTGCAAAAATAATTTGAATAATTAACCTATATAATTTAAATTACATAGAATATTTAAGAAATTAAATAGAATAATTAAGTTAAAAGTAAAAGTATAGGGGAATTTATTAGTATTTAGAGTTAGTTAAATTTAGATTGCAAACGTAAATAGAATAGTTAAGTTAAAAGTAATTTTCATTTTCTCTGCCCTTTCCATCTCCCACTATAATCGCAACTCTGATAATGGAGCCAGGAAAATTGCCCTTATCGCTCAAAAGTTTTGAGCCAATAAAATTGAGGAAAAATAATTTTCACAATTTGAAAAGTTAAAAATTGTGCATTTAACTTTAAAAAAAATTAAAATATAATGTATTAAAATTGAATTATAATGTATAGGAAAGAAATTAATAGAATTTGATTGGCTGCAAGCAAAACAATTAATCACTAGTTAAGTTCAAGGGGTTGCCTATAGTTCTATGATAGAACTAATAGGAAATTTATCATATTAGTAGTTTTATGGCATCATGTGATAATAGTTTGTGAAATTTATTTTAAATCAAATAAGGTATTTTAACTAATATAATAATTGTTAATTGTTAAATTGTTAATAATATTAACAATTAACAATATTGTTAATTGTAATAATATTAACAATTAGCAATTAACAATATTCATAATTAACAATTAAAAATATTATATTTTAATATATTTTTTATTATATTGTTAATTGTTGATAATATTGTTAACAATTATTTATATTAGCTAAAATACCTTACTCATTTCACAATCTTTAATAAATTATTATCACATGTCATAAAACTAAGTTTTAAACACGTTCAATAAAACTACTAATATGGCATATTATTTAAAGTTTTAGTAAGTTATAAAAAAAAATAGGTTAAATATATTTTAAATAGAAGGAAGATTTTAATTACACAATAACATCTATTTAATTCCAAGATAGATTAAATTTATTAAAAAAATGACAAAATAATTTTATATTTAATAGAAAATTAATAAAATTAACCAAGATAAAAATGTTTTCACCTCTTAAAACTAACTTTTACACATGTTTTATTAAACAATTAATTTGATACAATCTATATCTATCTATCTCATTAAATGTTTTACCACTATTATAATATAATTTAAATACAAGAAATTTTTTAAATAATCCTATTTTTTTAACAATCCTATGACATTCTCCTTCACTAAATTTCAAATTTGATTCTAAATTTAAATAAAAAATATTTAAAACTATAATATAAGTATAACATAATATATTTATAGTCTATCCAAGGGTGAAAAATATAATACAAGAATAAGTAATTGTAAAAAAAAAAAAAATTAACACTGCCCCGTTTGTTGCTGCTGTATAAACTAAATCGATAAAATAAAACATTATTACTACTTACCCTGTTTTTCTGCTGCTGTATAAAACTGCACTACAGGGACTTACTGCACGGAACACAGACAGTTAAATTGCACGGACTTAATGCACGGAACACAGAAAGTTAAATCCGTAGCATGGATGGACATAGATGGGCATATCCATGTCCCGGTGCATTTTCGGGGCTGGATAGCCACTGCCTAAAACAAATGGTAAAAGGAAAATAATAATAAAATAATTGTCTAAGACCTCCAATCCAACGCCCACAATATCAAACCCTTTGCTTACTTCCAAAAATTATCATTATCAAGATAAAAGGAAAGAAAAGAGATGTATTGTTTCCATTGCGAGAGCAGTATGAAAAATTCCCATGATTTCCAAAAGATAGAATTCATTCAAGGGATCTAGTAGCTAAAAGAGCAAGGAAAACATTGTTTGAGTTCATATGTATTCCAAACTCTATATCAAACCAACAGTTGGTTGGTTAAGAGATGGGTTTAAATATCCTAGAGGCTCTCCAAAGAAACACAATACAAGCTAATTTTAAGAAGCGTTTCTACAATCTCCAAACAGACAAAAGGAAACAGCATAGCAGGCCCTAAAACAGTAATTATTCAGAACTGCCCACAGCTCTCATAGGTTAATCACATTGGCGGCATGAATTTAGGAAGATTTGGTGCAAGCCCCTTACACAAGAAAATGAGTATGAAATTGAGAATTTAAATCAAGAATGAAGCATTAGATAATGAACATTTTAATCCCATGAAATTTTCTTTCAAGATTTTAAGGGCCGAGAGACAATGGTGAATTCAATTATGGGCCATAGTCCAACATATACAACTGCGAGTAAGCTATCCCAGATTAATAGGAACAGATTTTTGCATACACAGTCAAAATAGATTTTAATGACCAAAAAACCCAGAGTTTAATCCAGGTTGACACTGAATTGTAACTTCGATCTCAACCAGACTCTTCAAAGTTAATACAATAGTCTTAGCCCTACCAGCACTATTAAATGAAAAAAGGGGAAATTAAACCCTAAATATGTTCGTAATGGTAAGGGGAACGATACTACCAAAACTTTTCTTGGTCTTCACGTAAGACCGTGTAATCGTACTCCTCCTTGACCGAGTAACCTGCAAAAGCAGAGCCCGGCAGAGAAGTCTCCTTTCCCATTTGATAAGCATTCTGCCCAGAAGTGGGCGGCGGTGGGATTTGAACCCTCGGGGCTCCGGCTGTGACCATGGGCATGTAGGCATCCCACTTACTTTCCCTCGGGGCTCCCCTCGGTGCTCCGGCTGTGACCATTGGAATGAAAGCATCCCACTTACTTTCAAGTGCATTCTTGCGGTAATCCCCTGATGCTCCTTCTGTGACCATGGGAATGAAATTATCCCACTTACTTTCAAGTGCATTCTTGCAGAAATCCCCCGATGCTCCGCCTGTGACCATGGGAACGAAAGCCCAATCATTCCTCTTACTTTCAAGCGCATTCTTGCGGCATCGATTGCCATATAACTTGACGGGTAAAGAATCAACTTCGGCCTCTTTGTGCGCATACAGACGGCAGTTATTGTCATGCCCCATAACGCCCTTCTTGTCTCTGTGTACAGTAGGGTTGTCGAACAAATCAGGATCCAATTCTCCCCTTTGATTTAAAGACGCCCATTCTCTGTCAATGGAGTATGGGGGTTTACTGAAAGCAGACTTAATATCAAGCTGTTTGAACCTAACCTCAAGCTCGTCTTCGTCTTCGTCTTCGTTCGGGTACTTGTCCTTCAGGGCGCTTTCTTCTTCTGACGAGTCCGAATGCTCGGAATCGACCTCGTGGTCTTGATGGCTGTTATAGATCTGCCTCTTCCAATAACCAGAAGAAACAGAGCCAAGCAGAGATGTCTTATTTTGCATTCGATAGGCATTCCGCCCAGAAGTGGGCGGCGGTGGGCTTTGAACCCTCGATGCTTCGCCTCTGATCCTGGGCATAAAGGCTGGATCACTCAACTTACCTCTTAACGAATTTTTGGGGCGTCGAGTTCCATCAAAAACGACGTGTACAGAATGAACACCGGCCTCTCTGAGGACAAACAGGCGTCGGTTATTATCACACCACATATGCCCCTCTTTAACCATGGATACATGCAGATCGCCAAACACAGCAGTATCCAGCTCTCCCCTTTGTATTAAACATACCGATTCTCTAAGAGAGGGGTATGTTGGATAACTGAAAGTGTACTTGATATCAGGCTGGGTGAACCTCAAATTCTTCGGACTCACTATTACGCGCTTTTCAGCGGTGTACCTGGTGTTGAAAGCCATCTTCTCATCTATGTTGGGCACCAGCAGTTTCGCGATTTAAATAGGCAGCCCAGGGAGCACTTTCCCCGGAAATTAATTCATTAGGGTTTAAAGAATCTTTCCGAGGCATAAATCTTATATTTATATCATTATATTAAATTAAATTTTATTATTTATTATACTAGCTACATTCTTTTAGCATGGCTAAGGGTTACTGCTAGAAGGTATACTACGGTAGTGTATGGACAACACAATATATTATCTTAAATGGTTGAAGCGGTGGAATATTTTTGCTCAACTGGACAAAGCACTTTTGTTGGTAGTTAATGATATACAAAATGTGTGCTATGAAAAGTCAAAATGTTGGGGAGCAATTTTGCAGTGGAACTTTTTTTTTTTGTTTTTTTGAAAAAATATACAATACAATTGTTGGTGTGTGAGGGTGAGGGGCTACGATATATGCCATTTGGCTTGAAGGCCTGCAAAGGAAAAGGAATGGAATGGTTAGTTGGGAATATTTTTGTGTTGACATGTACAATGATTGCTCCATGTGCAATTTATTATAACACTAATAAAGGGGAAATATTTTTTTTTGCCAATAAAATTAAAAAGTTACTCAAAGGACATGCACATTGTTGACGGCATGTTTAGTTTTGTAAAAGAGAAATTGTTGATATAAGAAGAAGTAGGAGCGACGTGAGGGAGAAAGGGTAAAGAGTTGTGTACCTTGGCTCTTTAGAGATAGTTGTTGTAATCGGGCTTCCTCTTCTTTTCTCATAATTGTGTATGGGTGATTATGCATTTTTGAGTATCTCTCGAAGGAGAACATTGGCTGAATACGAAGGTTGTTCAACGATTTCACTCTGGATATAGCTGTAAATGTTAGTCCTTGTCGTTCTATTTTTCCAATGTCGACAGTTGCTCTGGCAAGCGTTAGGCCTTGCGATTTGTGTATGGTAATAGCCCATGCCATTGTGAGCGGAATTTGTCTACGGCGGCCCAATGATACAGGTACTATTGGTAAACTTTTGGGGTCCTTTTCATTCCATGCTGGCCCACTATAATTATCGATCCTTGCCACTACGTAACAATATTTTACATATTTGTATCCATTTAAAGGCATTAACATGGTAGTTTTTCAAATAAAAAAAAAATTGACATAGTTCTTTACAACACGAGTTTTTTTTTTGTGAAGCATACCATCCATAGTCATACTACACTTGTAAAGAGAGCGTGGCAACTATATTAGGCTATGTAGTATGGCTATAGCAATCCTTAGAGTTGCACAACCAGCTCTGGTACAACATCAGGTTCAATGGGGGGAGAAGCCTTTACATTGCACATTTCTTGGATATTTTTAAGCAAAAAGCTATTCTCTTCAATGTAGTCTAGTTGTTCGACCCTGGCAATGGTTGCTTTTAAGCGTTCCTCTGCATTGTACATTTCAAGGTTACAACGCAGTGTGAATACATAATGTTTGTTCAAGACACTACCAAACAGTATAGCTAAATCATTAAGCTTATACTTATGCTAACGTTTAAACTGAGTTTAATGTCTATCTAGCTTACTAAAAGTACTTCTATCTATATAAAAAAAAGGTTGGCAGTTTTAGGTTAGTTGAATGTTTTTTGAAAGATTTTTTAGTTGGAGCCTATCAATCAACACAAAAGTCCTCTTAATTGATATTTATAATAAACGCAAATTGTAACTGGCTATCAATCCCAAACTCCCATTTAGCTTATTAACCTATTCCTAGCTGTGTGATTTAGGGGACCATTTTTTCACTGCTAGAACTATTCATTTACAAACCCGACATTTTTTTTATTTTTTTCACAACATACATTAGCAACCTAACACTTTCGCAGCGGGCCACCATTATACAACACAACTCCTAAGCCTATCACTGTATTGGTAATAATACACTTGAATGAGGTACAACTCAAGGTTTAATTAGCGATGGGTTCATGTTGGGTGACTCCTTATAGATGAGTTTCTTGGAGGGTAAGAATCAAATTCCTTCCAACGATTAAATGTCTAAGTTTGGACAATTTAGTTTACTACAAGAATGGTTGACTCTAAAATAGTTATTTTAATATTCACGTTGGGGGGGGGGGCAACTTAAGAGTCTCTACATCCAAAATACTTAGATGTAACTGACTTGTTCTTTTTGAGTGCAACTTATTATTAAATCTTTCAAATCTATCGTGAGCCCCAAATAACATTTATTAATTGGATAGTTTAGGCTTTGCATATAAGGCATTGCATAATGGGCTAGGTAGATTAAATAATTATTCTAGGCTCGGTTTCTACCCAACAACATGGTGATGATTTAATATAAAGTGTTTTGCTAGAGGCTACTAAACCATATTTGAAAAGAATCATGTAAAATAACTATTTCACATAACATTACTTTATAGGGTATGTGCAAACTAACTGAGCAATGAGTCCAAAAAGTTGAACAAGGTAATTAGCTTAAATTCGACAAAGCTATTATAGTTAAGAGCGTTGAGAATATGCAATATCCATATTTTACAAAAGGGCAAGAAAAATACAACTAACAATTATTAATCCTCTCTTAACAATGACCATGTTAATATCTTAATACTTCTCTTTGTAATAATATTTCCTTAATATTAACAATGTTAAACTCAAAATAAAATATCTCTTTCCTATATACAATGTATTTATTTATTTAACTAACTACTTATTCATCCCCTATATATATATATATATATTTGTTATTATATATATATATATATATATATATATATATATATATATAATAACATCAATGATGAATACTATAGCTAATTAATAACAGTATTTACTTCTACCTTTTAAATTTATTTACTATAGAATGGGAAATTTCCTTTCTTTTAAAGAAAATTTGATTCTACCTAATTCTTTACCCTTTCTTTCAAAAAACAAAATTAATCCTTTTTTAGTTTAGATACTTCCCTTCTTCACGGGATGCGGGAACATATCCTTCTTTTATTTATTGTTGTCATTATTTTAATGACTGAAGAAAATGGGGTCATATTTTTATTTATCTTTGATTAGTTTATTTGATATTTTAATCAAAGATTTGAGATCAAATCTCTAATTTTCCTTTTTGATTGATTTATCTTTCTGATCAAATATGTTTATCTCTTTATTTAATTCATCTTTACTTTATTCAAATATTTGAATCATCTTTTACACTTGGTCTTTTAACTTGTTTAAAGCTTTGATTAGTTTATTTGATGTGTTAATCAAATCTTTGCGATAAAATCTTTTTATTTATTTATTTATTTCATCTTTTAGATTATTCAAATATTTGAATTATCTTTTATTTTGATTTATTTATTCGATCTTTAATTTATTTATGGTAAGGTTTTTTATTTCATCGTTTTGATTTGTCTTTGTAATTCTTATTTATTTACTTGATTTCTAGTTTTTTCTATGGTAAATATATATTTATATCTTTGTGATTTATGTTTGATTATTCCTTTTGATCAAATCTTTTTTGATTTATTTTTTAAGTTATTCATAATAATATTTCTGACCTCAACCCTAACTATATCTATTAACCCTAAACTTGACAACAAACCTAAATGTAAACCTAATCATAATGCTAACCCTAACCCTAAGTTTGATGCTAGTAACCCCAATTATTACCCCAACCCTAACTATATCTAGTAACCCTAAACTTGACAACAAACCTAAATGTAACGCTAATCCTAATGCTAACCCTAACCCTAAGTTTGATGCTCTCTCTCTCTCTCTATAAATATATATATATATATGCTAGAGATATAGTTAGGGTTAGGGTAAAGAGATATATCTTTGAATTATTTATTTGATTTTTGATTTTTTTTCTTTGATCATTCAATTTATCATGGTAAACATTTTTATTTGATCTTTTTGATTTATTTTTATCTTTGAATTATTTATTTCAGAAGTACTTTTCCTTAAAGAAAGATTAAGTGGGATGTGATTTTATTCCAAGTTTTTAGGCTTTAAAAGAAAAGCTTGTCTGTTTTGTGTTTTTTCTTTTTAAGATAAAAGTAAAGAATTACGGAAGGATGAATCTAAAGTTCATTCACAAGTAAGGAAACAAAAAGAGACAAACTCTCATGCGAAGAATACAGAGCAACTACATGCGATCAAACTTCCTCAATATTCTTTTCAGAGTTTGGTCTCATACGGTAAAGGTTTGGGAAGAATAAAGCTTAAGCAAAATATAATTTCATCATGATGTAAAAGCATCTTATTTTACAATGAAATTCGGGTTTGTCCAAAAGAAATCCTTTCAATTGATTTCTTACATTAAGGCCATAAATCTCAAGCATGATATGCATACCGTAATGCCCATATACTCATCTTAATCCACTATAATTTATCTGAGTCAATATAAGCATACAATCTGTGTAATTTGTTCCATAAAAGATAAGATCGCATCTTGTCATTTTCATACTATTTTAGTTTTAGAAGTTAATCAGTGACTTTTCTACTCAACACAGATTTGCATTATTAAATATACATAGCAACCAATCCTCATCTTAAGAATGTTACTCAAATAAAATCAAGGTAAGAACTATTTTCCACAGACAAAGTTATCAACATGACAGGCCCAAAATAGTCCATAGAATAGATACAAAATGTATATATATTTAGATAAAAGATTATTTCTACAGTTGTTAAGCTTTACAACAACTTCTCCCAGCATGTAATGATTCAAGGTTTAGTATACTAATTTATCATTGCAGGTGTAAGACAACTCCACAACATAAATTAAAGGACATGTATGCAAAAATGTGAAAGTATAGACAGGCATGCGAATTGTTTGACAGACTGCCCCAAGTCGTCATGCCTATAATTTTCGTTAGAAAAACCTAACTAATTTTTTATTTTTTATTTTTAAAATGATGCCATAATACAAAAGTAAATGTCAATCATACATATCTACATCTTATACGTAGGTAACAAGATGTTATTATCATCAATGTTATTATCAAGATGGCTTAAAGAGTATTTAACCATAATGAATAACTTAATTCTTAGAAGTGTAATTATTATTTCATATAGTAAATTCCATTACAAAACAAATTAATACCCCTTTTATTTTTGTCCACAAAGTTATTTTTTTTCTTAATTAAATATTTCCAACAATTTTTTTTTTGTAACAATAATATTTAAACACTAATA
>VDFB02120344.1:0-16180 GCA_007258455.2 Sequoia sempervirens | reverse complement strand
ATCATAGTAGGACTTGAAATGCTTAAGGAAATGGAAGAACAAATGAGGGTCATTAAGAGCAGATTGAAAGAGGTAACATACTGACATAAGAGTTATGCTAACAAAGAACTTAACTCTTAGATAGTTCACAATGGGGACAAATTTTTCTTGAGAGTTAAACCTCATAAAAGTTCTATTGCTTTTGGAAAGTTTCCAAGTTGGCCCCAAGATATGTGGGACCGTTTGAAGTCTTGGAAGTGATTAACCCAGTTGCTTATAGACTAGCTCTACCACCTACTCTGGCTTGACTTCATAATGTGTTTCATGTTTCCTTGCTTAAGCCATATCATCTTGATGTGACTCATGTGCTTGATTGGAAATCCTTGCAGGTACAGGATCTAGGAGTGGTGCTAGTGGAGCCCATTAGAATCCTAGATAGACACAATGTTAAGTTGTGGAGTAGAGATATTGCTTAGTTTAAGGTCCAATGGGACTAGTACTCAGGACAATGCTACTTGGGAGGATGCAAAAGAAATAGAACACTTTCCCAATTTTTCTTTCTTAAACAAGAAACTCAATAATTTTGTTTGAAATTTTTGGATTGAGATACTATGATATTTCATGCTTTAAAATTTTGATGTTGAAACAAACATATATATTTAGATGTGATTTCAAATAGACATATGGATTTTGATGTGATGTTGAAATATTCATATATATTTTGATGTGATGTTGAAATAGACATGTATGTTCAACATTTGATATGATGTTATTTTATTTTGACTTAATAGACATCGGTATGATGTCTCTTCCAAGAGGGGAAGGATGTCATAACCCAATTTTATTGCATATTTATTAAATATGAAAAATTGAATTATTGAAGAAATTTAATTAAATATAAAATGGAAATTTTGAAAATTTTGAAAAAATGAATGAAAGAAGTTGATTGATGTTGACTTTGCAAACTTTTGAAAATTATTTTTATATGTTACTAAGAATTGAATGTTACTAATGAATTTGTAAGTGCAAGTGTGTGTAGTTGTAGGGTGACAAGTTGAAGGATGAGAACATGGTTGAAGTAGGATTGTTTAGATAGATCAAATGGTAAGCCAGTTGGAATCTGGGTGCACACACCACAAATGGCATGATGAATTGCATTTGAACTGATTTGCATATATAAGAGAATGTAATTTTCCTTACTTGAATTATTTCAGTTCTTGAAAATGAATGGTTGGTAGATTAAATTGTCTATTCAAACTTTGTGATTGAAGGAAATGAAAGCGAGCACTATAAAGAAAATTCTCTTCTATAGTGTAGATATATATATGTACATATAGAGGCTCGAGATGGAAATTTAAATTTATTACATTAAATGATAGTGTATGAAACCTATAAGCCATTCCAAAACAAGCAACTTGTATATGAATGCATATTATATATATATATATATTACATATATATACGTGTATGTAAATCGAACACATACATACATATATATATATATACATTATTCGAATACAAGGTAAATGTGAATGAAATCATTTAAATGTATATAGATATATAAATATATAAGTATATATATGTATACATACATATACATATGAACATATATATATTCAAATTCTTATTGAATTCAAAGTTGATAACCGATATATTATGAATCAGACTATGGAAATCAATGAAAAAATCATAAGGCAAATCCACGATGGATGTGGCCTACCGAATCATAAAGACAATTTTCAAAATTAGAGGGTGGAGGCATGACCATAATGCCAATGCCCAGAAAAAAATACATGCAAATAGTGTTGTTTTCATTTTTTTGAAAGGGAACTTGGGTGAAAAAGTAGAGAGAGAAAAACTGGGGGTTTGAAGGAAAATGAGAAAGCAGAAGAAGAATCTTAGATAGGAAAAAGGACCAAAGGAAACATTAGAAAAGCTTAGAATTTGGAGGTAAATATTTTTTCCTTAGCAATCGACTTGTTTATTTTCCATTATTGAAATGTGTTTGAAGTTTTTCCTTCATTTCATTTGAGTGCTATCTTAGCACCATAAAATGTTGTCACTGTTCTATGTTTCAAATGGCTTGAAGTCAATTGTATGAAGTAATATCTACCATCCTATAGAGGGTGCATGGCCTATGGCCTACATAGCATGAAAAACCTCGTAACTTGGAGCCTATGTGGATAGTAAACAAGGCCAAGATGAGACTCGAGAGCCTCCAATAGCTCGGCCTTCATCCTTATTTCACATGATTAAGCTTAGCCTAATGTAGGAAATTAGAATTTATTCTGATTTATTGTGTGTTGTAAATATAATCCTTGAGAAGGATCGATTTTGATCTTGTGTGGATGGTATGTTCCTCTGCATTTTATTTGTAATGTTTCTAATGCTTAATATCAATGGGTTGATACTTGTAATAAGGCTTGAATAGAAGCTCTTAGAGATTTTCCTATATGTATATTTTCTTGAATGGGAAGCCAACCCTATTCAGTAGGAATGATGGAAAGGTTTCTATGTTAGAGAAACACCAAGCCTTGTGTGGTTCGATCTTATTATTGAGGGGCTAACCCTGAATGTGTAAATTCTTTAGACAAAATTATGCATGTTAATAATGTTGCATGCATGGTATAAAACAGTAAGCCCTCATGGGTGATTTCAATATATGTCTTTGATGCTTAGAAAGAAGACACCCAACCATTGAGATAGGTCAATCCAGAGCAACCGTAGTTTGTTTTGTTGTATCCTGAAAAGGAATGAGTATTGTTTGAACCTGAAGCTTCTATGCTTTCTTTGACTGAAATAATTTCCCAAGTATGTCATCGACAAAAATGTCGATCAAAGTTTTCTTAATACTATTAAGATGCTTATCAAATTTCCAGTGATGAATGTGTTCAAGAATTTGAATAATAGACATTCTATCCTTATGTATGAATCTGGGCAATTTGATTAGTTATTTCAGTTCATAGTGGAAAACTCATTCTGTTGTTAATAATGTAGTACCCTCCGCTTATGCTTATGTTTTTATTGATACTTTCTTACATCTGTAGACTTATGTTGTTTTATTGATACTTTGATCGCTGGTTTTGAGCGATGGTGGATTATTCTGTGACATGATGATACTTTGTTTGATGTTTATTGTTTTCAGACATGATATGATTTAGTGTAGATGTTTACTTTCAGTTGTTTATGGATATGCACATGCTTATGATGGACTAACAATGTTTAGTCAGTTAGTTTTCTATGAGTGTATTGGTGTGGAGAACATAATCGCATCACTCGCTTGCGAGTGCCCTGCGATATCTGTGATTTTCTCCGCACGGTGTGTTTGTTTAATGCTTTATATATATATACATGTATGCATGTTGTTTGCTCAGTTGCAGGATTTGCAGGTACATGACACCGACTCCACCTGTGTAATCAGGTTTGAGCATGTCAAGACTCAACGAAATTGTTGATCGGGAGATAGTAGTTAGGTTTACCCTAGCCTAGTTTACAATTCTGGTCATAGTACTTAGTCAGTTTTCAGTTTTGAGTCATAGGTTGTATTGTGTTTCTGTTGGTTAAATCATTTTTGAAAGGTAAATATTGGTTAATTTTAAATGTTTGTTATTGTGCTTTATTTATTGTTATTTAATTAATATTTAAATATGATTGAAATTTATTTACTTGATTATTTAATACATTAGTTAGTTTATTTAGTTAAATAGTTGGTCTTAAAAGGATTTAACTATTTTATTTAAATAAATAAATAAATTAAATTAAATTATTAAGTGCATAAATTATATTGTATTTAAGTGAATTAGAAAATTAGAAAATAAAAATAAAATAAAAATGCATGTAAAATAAAATTGTGATTGAAAATTGATTTGTAGTATTTAAAATAAAATAAATAAATTATTTGCATGCAATTGGAAAAATTGATTTTTAAATTTTAAATTTCATAAATTAATTAAATTACATGCAAATTTTTGAATGGCAAATTGCCGAGAAGAGGAGAAGATATTTTTCTCAACAACTTCTCGACAAGTGTGTGAGTGCCATAATTGCAAAAGGTTGTTGAAAATTTTTACGGAGGTTATTGTGGATCTCGAGAAAATTGACAGAGGCTATTCAATTTCCTCACGGGGAAATTATCAGGGCACTTGTTAAAAAAAAAAATTTCCTCTTACTGTGAATTTTCTTGAAATCTTCTTAGAAGTTGTTAATTTATTTTGGTTGATTTTGGAATTGGAAGATCCTCCAAAGAATCTTGGTGGTTGGTTATTGGTTATTTTTCTTGGATTTGGCTTTGCGGGAAGGAGTTGGAACCTACAGGCAATAGTAATTCCTACAGGAAAAAGTTACTTCTACAGGCAGCAATTCTTTTTACAGGTATTTTACTTGTAATTATTTTTTTTAGTTTCTTTGTCTTTTAAAAAAAAATCCTCTGTTGAAATTTGTTATTGTCTGAAAGAGTTTTTCTAGAATTTGGTTTAGCAAAAGAAAGATTTCAAAATAACATTCTATATGAAAACCTCTGTAGAAATGATTAGAAGAGAAAATTTGGAAAAATGATTTTTAGTAAATGTTATTGTTTAAAAATTAAAATCCTATTGAGTTTAAATTGATACTATGTGAGAAAAATAGCCCTGTCTATGTTAGTTTTTTCTCAGTTTTCTGTACATGATTTTTACCAGAAAATGAACTGGTTAATTAAAAATTCATATGCTATTTATTAAAAAAAAATGTGTGTATATTTATGTTAATACTGTAAAAATTAATGGATTATTTATTTAATAAAAAATCGCCGTACGGATTAAATCCGCAGGCTTTATTTTGTTTGAATTTCATTTGATATAAAAAAAAAAAAAAATTTAAAAAAAAAAATTTTTATCAGGTCCATTCGGACGAAGGTTTAAATTAAATAAAAAATTAGAATTAAATCCTGTGGGAGGGCGAAACCACTCCCCACGAGGCAGCATACATCTTTGGCCTTGACCCCAGCAAGGTTAGCACCACAATGATGGCTAGCATGACTGGCAAAGAGGCTACGTCACGGTAACCGTACTAGCAATGGAAGGCTACGGACACAGCCGTAGCCTTACCATTGAATAACAATAACATGTTTATTTCTTTTCTTAAAGATTTCAATTTTATTAAAATTCGTGACTATTAATTGGTGTTTTATTTAATATGCGATTTGATTATAATATTTACATTAATTTATATATATATATATATATGTATATATGTTTATGTATTTAAATATTTATATATATATATATAAATATATATTTGTAAATATTGTGGAAGTAAATAAGTTTTAATAGGATATATTTGTATATATTATTATTTTCTTTTTCTTTTTTTAAAAATTGAGAAAATAATAGAATATAATTTATAGTGAAATTGTGAAAATTAGAAAGATTGCTTGAATGAAGTGGTTATTTTCTTGAGTCAATATGTAAATATACTGTTTTCAAACTGATTTATACATGGATTTAGTATATCCAAAAGCTAGATGTGTAATTCAATTTATTTAAAATTGGTTTCTTTCTTTTATAATTGGGCGAAATGGGAAAGTTATAATTGTTCAAGTCTTCCAGAGTAAAATTGGGTTAAATGGGGGTATTAATGTTTCATAGTATTTCTTATTGACTTGGGTTTGTACAAGAATTAAAAGTGGTGTTTGATACTGTTATGATTTGTTTATCATTGTGAAATGTAAATTGTGCATATGGTAAACCCTAGTCATGAAAACCTAGTAACCTTGTTATGTTTAGGGGAGTGGCTAGTCATAAGGGCCGACACACAAAGTGGTGTCAGGGTAACTTACGATTAGTTAAGTAAGTCAGTGAAAACTAAAGAACACAGTAGATAGATCTAAAACATTTAACAAGATGTGCATGCCTCGCTTATGACTCATAAGCTACTACAGTTATGAGTATAAGTTGAGAAGCCCTAGAATGGCAAGTCGTTGTCTCGTTTCCTTAAGAGACATTCGATTCTGCAACTGTATGCAATAGGGGCCGGGTTTCGTAAGAGGTTACCAGGGTAACCCAAGGATTGGGGGCCGGGACCTAGGAAGAAACACCAGGGTAACCATTGCATCGTTGTGATGACACTCCACCTAGAATAACAGTTAAACCTTGTATTTGTGTTTCAAATCAATTGTCAAAATCTAGAAGTAATGTAACCAATAGTTGGTATGTACTAGTGTCTAGGGTTAGTAGATTAGGTCTAGGTAGCCTTATTACTATCTCCTAGCACGGGGGGTGGACCTACGGGTACCACATGGTTGGGTGGAACGTGCACCTTACTCCGTTGGGTCCCCAGTTTGTTCATTGCATTGAGCGCTTCATGGATGGAGAGCTCACACATGGATTCCTTCTATACTTTCATCATTGTATATTGTGAACTTGTAATGTTAAAACATCCCTCAATTGTATAAGAGGTGATCAATGTAATTGTAAGTGTATTTGTTATTTGAACTACCTCATCAGATGGATGAGTAATGTAATATCTTATTAATGCAATGTATGGAAAAATATTTGTACTTCATTATGTCTTGAATGGAAAATTTATCTTTATGCAATGATTACTTTATGTTATGATTTAATATGTGCAATGCGAAATACTTAAGTCGCTTATGGAATACTCAAAGTAGTGTATCGTCGTTTAACCTAAGAATGTATGCAACTAATTAACTTAGTATTATTACTTTTAAAAAAAAATTTATTACACTTTTATAGCACTTTTGCAACATTCTTAGGTTATTAAGACGGGGCATTACAAATAAAGAAAATTTACTTGTAAAGTGATCCTTTAGCATGTAAACAACTTGTTGATCTAAGTAAATGACATTATTTGTCTTTAAATGTAACTGTTTGGTTTGAAACATTATTATGTTGATGAAAATGGTGGTTATTCTTTTGCAAACGACATTGTTTTGTTGAAATTTATCTTTGTAGCTAAAACCAACCTTGCTCAATAAACTGTTTAGTCAGAAACAACTTGCTTTATGACTGTTTATTAGGAAACAATACTTGTTTTGTTTAAATAATGAATGAACATATGCAAACATCTTGTTTTATAACTGTTTAGTAAGAAATAGTACTTGTTCTATTTAAACAATGAATTTACATATATAAACAACTTGTTTTATAATGGTTTAGTAGGAAACAATACTTGTTATGCTTAAACAATGAATGTTCATATGTAAACATCTTGCTTTATGTCTGTTTAGTAGGAAACATTACTTGTTCTATTTAAACAATGAATGTTCATATGTAAATAACTTGTTTTGTTAGATATGGACAAACATTGAGAGGGTAGTCGGTGTTTGATGAACAAAACAAAATTAAACCTTTTAAACTTTGACAAAGACTTTTAGTTCAGATAGCCTTTCGATTGATAACAGAGTAGAGTAATCACTTTGAGAGCATTCATGAAAAAGGGGTAAACAAAGATATAACAACATTAACTCAATCCATTAGACAACTTATGCCAATATGATTTGTGTGAGATATCTTGCACTCGCAAAAGATGTGGCTGGCATTGGTTAACAATCAAAGCATGATGACAAAACAGGTGCAACTCATGCATTTGTGTAAATAAAGACCAGACATCATTGAATCACCTTAAGACCCATCCAGTTTCAATGTGTCTTTGCTGAGACACTATAACAATAGGTGCAACTAAATGACATATGATAAGCATTGAAACAACAAAGAGATTTAGTACATTATGACAGATTGAAACATACCAACCTTGAACTATGAAACTATGAAAGAACATGTGAAGTGATAGACTAAAGACTTTTCACCATAACATGCAAAACATGAGATGTTAAACTAGTTTGCAACATATGATTGTGAAAATACTTATAACAGTAGACTACATTAACATCGTTGGAATGCGAACTAATAATAGACATTAATGCATCTGATAACTTATGAAAATAAGATATAGACTTGAAATAAAATCATACAAAGAATCATCACATAACACATTATATTTCCTGTGTGGAAAATCCTCTTGGGGAATAAAAACCACTCAAAAATTATAACACTTTATTCAGATAGAGACCAACTCTACAAAGTTTAGGAACACTAACTCCATACAATTTAGATGCACCAACTTCCAAAGTTACAAGAGCACCAACCCCTTTTACTTTTAGGAGCACCAACTCCACAACTTTTCAAGAGCATAGCTCCACAAAAATACAATGTTTAATCAATTACAGTGTACTGTTAAAACTCTAGAAGTGCAAATGCAGTCCTAGAATCTCAATAGTAGACCATGAAGATTTTCAATAAGCACATTGAAGAATGTTGTATGAAAATGACAACATCTTCTCTTATACAATAATCTGAGAATCAAAATATTTTTCAAAGTAATACACTGTCTAAAGTCTCATATCATTTTCTTTTTCCTTTCTGATAGATCCTCTCAAGAAAATGCCAAAAACCCTTCTTAAATAAATGCATAAGGATATATGTAGACAATTTTTGTAACTATAAGAACAATCTCGAGTAAGGGTTTCAAAAGAACAACCCTAGAACAATCTTTTCAACAAACCCTTTAAAAATAAACATTTCAGTTACAGCTCGTAGGTCTTCTTTTCCATTTCTAATTTTTAAACAAACTCTTAATCCATGTTTTAACAGATATTACAACAATAACGAAATCACTTCATTATCCCAATAAACTCTTCTTAATCTCAAATATAGATCATTTAACAGAAATAAAACAATTTTTTTAGTTATGGTTCGAGCCTTAAGAAACATTAACTATCTTTTCTCACTTTCTTCAAGCAACAAAAGTAATACCTGATTATGCAGTAAAGAAATCAAACAAATACCAGAGAAAGATCATTGAAGTCAACCACAACTGCCCAGCTGAAAGAGCCATTGTCAGTTCCTTATCAACTATCAAGCTCTTGCTAGCTCATAACGTACTGTCCAAGCTTACAACAAACTTGGTTAACTCCTCTAGTGTTGGCTAAAGAAGAATACAGATTTACAGTTGAAAACAAAACATGCTCATGGTGGCTAGGGTTCCCAACCCTTCACATAATCAAAATGATATTGCCCTATTTTTTTTAAGTCTGTCGAAGACTTTAACAAGCATAATAATGTTTTGAAGTTTGATACAAAGAAAAACACAATAATTAATAAACCATCATAATGCTTTTGAAACTGACGACAAGTCTTCAACCATGTATGTCGACACATTTATTCCACATCATAATCAATCATTCACTGTTGGTGCCAAGTCACCAATCAACTAAAGAGTGAAGTGAAGTCACATGTATGATGTGTCTCATACAACCCGATATAAACATTAGGCTCAAATCATTATGGAAAACAATATCGATACCTTATTACCACCAAACAAAACCTTTAAGGTACCAACATTCAAAGCTTCTTATTCGAAACAAAAAACTACTCTAATGCCAATGTCACATACAATGTGACTATTCAAGTTGCTCAAAACATTGTAAACCATGAAGAAAAATATTTGCACACTAAATATCAATGAAGAGAATATATATACAAGTTTAAAACTTGTAATCTGCATTCCTATGCCTTTCATAAACTTGGATATTTTTTGTGCAAACATGAAATGTGTCATTCATATATCATATGAAGACAACTTGCAAAATATGAAGTTGAATATATCACAATCTGAAAGTGATCCTTTGAATATACCTGAAATTTGAAGTGCATTCCATGAACCATGTGAACCAATACGTAAACGTATGTATATCGATGAACCATGTGAATTTCCATGTGAACCAACCCACCATGTGAACCAACTTGATCATATAAATGTGTCGCAAAACTAGTTTTGTCATCAGGACAAACAATCACAATAAATAGCTGAAAGCCAACAATTTTATAGCTGTTTAGTAGGAAACAATACTTGTTTTGTTTAAACAATGAATGTTCTTATGTAAACAACAATGTTAGAATATCATAGTTGTAAGAATGTAATAACAGTAATGTGAAACTATTAGTATAATTTGGTTCCGATTCTTTATTTTTGACAAGAAACATCAAATGTAATACTATTTTAAGATTGCAATCTGAATTAATCATTATTTCAAAATGTACACACAAAATTTAACATTAGTAGGCACATATATGTGTATGCACATAGACTTCATTTATGTACATACACATACTTATGACATACCTTCTTTTATTTTTTTATTACATTTTTAAATATAAAATGTTTATGATGAAAAGTATATAATAGTCATAAGAATGATATGACTAAATGTTGAATTACTCTGTGAATCATAAATCTGATTTCTGTTTAGAGTATAAATTAGTAATTTGTTACTTCACTTGAAGACATTTGTGAAAGAATATTTTAAATACTTGGACAAAATAGTACACTTAATTTATTTAAAGCACCTAAGTAGAAATTGTTCAAGGTGAGATTTGTTTATGAGATGTATAATATATAAAGTTACCTTCAGGGATGGGTGTTGAAATGGAGTTCAGAGAGTATAGGTTTGCTTTACCAGAACCTATTGTTTGTTGTTGTTACAACACATTTATTATGCTTGGCCAAACAATTTAGCTCATTATGTATGTACATGAACTATGTGATTTCACTCTCTACCATTCCTAGCATAGATCATGCATTTCTTTTCTAACTTGTAGATTGCATGTTGATGTATGGGAATGCACCAGTTTCCACCTTGCAAATTGTTCTCTTGTTAAACTTTCCATGTAGGGTCGGGTATTCTTCAAGTCAGATGAATTCCGAGGAAGCATAAATTTCATGGTTGGGCAGTAAAGCGCTTCAACCATGTTCTCGTCCACCAGTGGAGGCGAGCATCAAAGAAGAACCTTAGTTGTTCACAAGACTAATAAAGTCTATGATATAAATTGATGTAATTCATTCATGTACTTTATGAAAAGTCTACAATGTAAAGACTTTGGGGCTTGAGGAGCCAAGTCAAATTTGATATTGTAATTTGACTTTTGAAGTGAATATAAAAATCTTTGACTCATTTTAAATGGAAATGTGTAGCTATGATTGACTTAAGCCACTAGTTATGTCTTTTTAATTTGGAGTATATTCATATATCATTTACAATAATATTAATTAAGTAATAATTTTGAATGGGTTATTATAGATTATTTCTTGTTCTAGTCTGTTCATGGCATGGGAGAGTTTTTGTATGGATTTATGATAGGTTGTTCTTCTTTGGACTGCATCAAAGTTAGGGTTTCATTCTTTGCTAGGGTTTTATCCCTAATTCTTATAAACCCTAATTATTTTGTATGGGTGTGCACTTTATGTTCTAATTCATTGTTGAATTTCCCTAGGTGGTTTTTGGTCAGTTAAGTTACATCTTAAGCCCTCTAGTGTCAGTTTACCGAGCCTGCTTATCACTTATTCTAGTTTGAAATATTTTTTCCTAAGTCTAATGTTAATACTTTTGGGATGTTTGGATGACATCAGTAGGGATAGGTTTCAAATGTCCTCGTATCCATAAGATCAAAGGTGGGTCCTATTTTTGGTCATGTGAAAGCACATAATGGTGACATGTGGTAGTCTTCCACAAGTCCACACAAAAAAAGAGAAGGAAGAGAGAGGATCCTATAGAAACACAAAATGATGATGTGTGGTGGTCTTCCACAAGTCTGTGAGAAGAGAGAGAAGGAAGAGTTTTGGTCATGCAAAAGCATGAAATGGTAACATGTGGCAGTCTTTCATGAGATTGTGTGAAGAGAGAGAAGGCCATACGGAAGCACGAAATGTCAACACATATCCAATACTTTTCAATGATTGTTGTGAGTCTATAAAATAGTGACATGTGTCCATGATGATACATGCTAAAATAATTTTCAATGTAGTATCTACACTCCTATTATATGTAGAGTATTCTTTTGTTAGAGGCATCTTGATTTGAATTTACACCGCTCATTTTTATCGTGAAGATTAAAGATCGACAACTCAAATTCAAATGTTTCTATAGCTAGTTTGTGGTTCAAATTTTTTCTTTACATAGGTTGACAAGGTAGCAATATGAAATATTTTTCATAGGTCAAATTATCCTTCACCAATGAATCTAATTGTTGGTTTGGGCCAATATAGAAATACTATCCTACACCCCAGATTGATATTTAAGAAAATTGTTTTCAGATTGTGAAGTGGTGAGTGAGTACAAAATTGTGTTTGTACATGTTTTTGAGATCCATTCGAGCAGTTCATGTTCAATCTTTCACAACAAAGTTCATGTTTATGTGAAGTAGAGCAGAGTGTGAATGTGAGGCTATTGAATTGAAAAAGGAGAATTACAAATTCACTCTATAAGGTTTACAAAATATATATATATATATATATATATAAGTGTCACTATAATAATATTTATTGTATTTTGTGGTAGGTGCCACAATTCATGTGAGGTTGGTGCCTCCTGTTCTTTGAGTTAGTACTCAGTTTGTGAGATTGGTGTCTCCTTTAGGTTGGTGCCTATAATTTTTTTTGGGATTGGTATCTCTAGTAGGTTGGTTCCTACAAATTAATTTTGATATCTAAATGTTTTCTTGTGAGGTTGGATTTGGATAGTAGATCCAAGCAACTCTTCTCACCGTGTTTTTTCCCTTTTGGGTTTCCATGTAAATATGGTGTTGTCTTGTGTGATTGTGTTCATTATTTCTTCTAATTTCATTAATGATGTTTTAATTTTCATTGGTGCATTGATTAAAGTTAAAATTTAATTATATATTGATTCACCCCCTCTCAATATACTTGTTTGTTCAACAACTCTAACTATTTCAACTAAAAGCTTGAAATCATCGAAGGTCAATTTATTCATATTAACTAAATTATTACAATATGATCACATTTTTAATGTTATTTCCTTAAAAACCTTATAAAATGAACACAAGAATGCTACTATTTCACATATCAAATTATTCCTCTATAGTCATAAGAATGTGTTGTTAATTTTGTGTTAGTTTGACAAGTATATATCACTATAGAATGATTTAGGAATAAATATTTTATCATTTTTATTGGTACAATATATCAATGATGATAACAGTGGGAAATATTGAATATGTAATTAAAAAATTTAGTTTCTCCACATTACCATGATCCTCATAAACCACAAGATTTTCCTCCAAGAAATGAAGAAATAAGGAAAAAAATCAAAGAGAAAAAGAGTAAATGAATATGTAAAATAAATATTATGGAACTGTAGTGTCAAAAAATATACACCCTTACATTTTCACACTATGTTTGCATCCCCTTAATTAATTGGACTTAATTAAACCTCTAATTGACCCAATTATGTATTTAAAAGTCTAATTAATTTCATTTTTTCAAAGGAGAACCTACATTAAAAAATTACAAACATTAAATTACACATCTTGGAAAATGTGTGTCCTAGGTTTAGGGCCTAGGACCCATTCATCCAAGGGTGAATGGGTCCTCCTTAAGTTTAGGACACCATTTTTTTAATATATTTTTGGTTTATGATTCAAATTCAAATTGTAATTGTTGGCCTTTGATGTTTAATTTTTGGGAAATTAAGGAATTACCTATAAATACAAGCTTATTTTATCAAATTCAAATCCTAAGAAATCTAACAAGCAAGATGCAAATTTCACGAGAGAAAAGATTATTTTCAAGAGCATTCAAGGGCATATTTTTTAGTCAATTATTGCAGCAATCAAGATCAAGATCATCATGTCAAAGTTATTTGCATTCATGCATGTTTTTGGAGCTAACATTGTGATGTAGGTTTCAAGTTTTCAAGCATCAAATCAAGTGTCAAATAAAGCATCCAGTCAAGCCATCTCATGCAAGATATCATATTTGGAGCATGATGTGCCAAACTTCAATCCTCCAAGGGTAGCCATTAAAGGGTTTGGTGAGTTTCAACAAGCTAGTGTTCATTCATCATTCCTTCCGTTTATGCTTTCATTTCATTATCATGGTTTAATTACCAAACTAGGGTTTGACCAAGACAAACCTTTATACACCAAAAAACAAAAAAAAATCTCTTCTTTATGTGTTTGCATATTTATAGGTGAAGGAGAAGTGAAATTGGCTCAAAAGTGTAAAGTTGTCAAAGTTGTCACCAAGGTTGTCAAGATACAAAAACTCATATACATATTTTTTCAGCCTTCTGACAATAAAACCTAGAGAAATCAAAGCCTTCAATCCAACATCAGAGGACTGCAAAAATAATTTTTAGAAAAAGATACAAAGACACATTCGCCAAAACAAGACACCTTACTATCACTTTTGGAGTAGGGTAAAAACCTTCTTATCCTATTTGGGTTTTCTAATTAATGATTGTTTCTAATAGTATTATCATAATAATTCTCCTTCTGAGTGGTAGATCTCAGTTATTAGATCATTAATGCACTTTTATTCATCTCCCAGAAGTGCCCTTCAGTTAGAAATTGGGGTGTCTAGTTTAGGCGAATGTGTCATGCTACAGTTTTCGGGACAAGATTTTTTGGGTTGATAAATATCATCCTACAACCCTCAGATCTTCCTACAAAATGCATTTTCTATTAGATTATGCTTTAAATCCACATTTCAAGTCTTACATTGCATAATTGATCTCATTTAGTATTTTTAGTTTATCTCCCTAAAGTGCATTTTTGTCATATTTTACACTTTTCTGTCACAAGGAAGGAGAGATCACATAGTTCCCAAAAACTTGGATTTGACTCACCTTAAAGGTTTTAAGTCAATTATACTCCCTTTTGGCACTATCCTTCTTTCTAATTAAATAGGAAAAGGTGGGTTTATGATTAGGTGGAACCCCTTTTTGTGCTTTTTGGCATAGGTCCCTCATTCCTAGGTCTACCCATCTCACCTAACATATCCACCAGTTTCCTCTTTTTCATTTTGGTGAACTTGACTTTATACATCTTAAATTTTGATTTGGAGACATTCAAAATCCTAGATCTAGGTTTGCATTATTGTATCTTGCATTAGTGTGCTTTGCATTATATTTAGGGTTTAATTTTACATGTTTGTATCATTCATAAAAATAAAAAAAAATTGCATTCATTTTGCATAGATCTTGCATTGTGGAGTATCTTTTAGTCATTTAGATTCAATTTTAGTCCAAAATTGCATTTCAAAAATTATCATTTTGCTCAATTTTTATCATTATTTGCACTTGCATTAAGACACTTGAAACTGAAATTTTTTGTCACAAAAGTCACTTTCTGCAACCTGAAACAAAAAGTTCAAACATTAAACTAGAAACACAAACTTGAGTTTTTCAAAACCCTGATCAAGGACTCATTTTACCTTGGACGAACCTGTCCTTATATAGGCGTTGTTTCAAATTTTTGGGCATTATTTTGTATTTGTTTGCTTCATTTTATTTGGCCATCAGATCTGAATTTCAGTTTCAGAAAACAAAAAAAATTGCACTTTCTTGTATTAAGTCCAATTGGTCAAATTAAGTGCATTGTTTGAAATCAAAACTGGCATTAAAAAGATACCATTTTTAGGTTTTTGCATAGCATAATCAATAAATTATCTTGTTTTAAATCTAAAAATTGCAAATTGTTTTTGACATACTTGCATTTTGATTCATACTTTTGGGTGATTCATTGCATTTGCATAGTTCCCTTTCTCCATTTTGGGTGCACTTAGGTTTGGTGAAACTTGTATGAGCTTCACAATCTATTGTCCTATTACCAATACTTTAGTGAGACATAGTTTGATACTCATGCCATCCCATGCTACTACATTTTCCATGGATCTTGAGTTTTCCAACTCTTTCACTCATAGAGTTGATATTAGTCACCATTATGGACCATAGCTTTGTTACCAATTTCCCATGACCACCATACCCACAACCAATGTGACTGATGTCAACACAATTATTGCTAATGTCCCTCAAGAGAGGCTAAAACAAATGGATGAAACCTTAGAAAATTGCAAAACTTTGTGTGTTGAATACATTGCTTGTTCTGCAGTTCCTATCATAGATAACATGAGGAAAATACTTGATAATGAACAAGGAATAGAAATTGTGTGTAGCCTAGCTCATATAATTGGCAATCATGTTCCTACTATGGATAGTTGTGTTCAAAATTTGGGATACACTCAAATTCAAGGTGGAAATCCAATTCCTCCTACAACTGTTGCCTCTATTCCTACATACACTTATTCAATAGTTACAACAAGGAAACCCACTAGCAATTTTAATACAACC
>VDFB02120343.1:0-21992 GCA_007258455.2 Sequoia sempervirens | reverse complement strand
CATTCAAAACAAAACAAAACAACTCATTTGTTTCATTTGTGAAATTGTTAAGAGTGAAAGAAGAGCACAATTATGGGAAACCAAGTGAGATAAGGAAAGAGAAGTGAGCAAAGGGCAAAAGAAGGTCAAATCTCCATCATTAGGGACAGCTGCATATTTGATATTTCTATACTTTTGTCATTTTGATTTTCTAATTGAAACTTGCAGCCATTGGGCATTTTGATGTAATTTTTATATAATATATATGTGCATGCCACATTGTCAATGAATGCAATTAAATTTTGTTAAAACTTCATTTGTTTGTTGCTTTCTATGAAATGAAATATCAATTGAACTCTAATATTATGTGTTAAGGTTCTATGGTGTATTTGATGATTGCTTTATCATATGAATATTTGAAATTTTCTATATTTTTTTAATTTTCCCTATTTTTAATAGTTGTCCTCTGTCGTCCCCTAAAAATTGGCCTCCCTACCGTCCCCGTCCCCGTCCCCGATATGTGTTCCCACATCCCCTGCCATCCCCGTCTCAAAAACTTGAGGTAACATAGCATATTACCAAAAACAAATTTCTTTAAAGAGACTCTCAAAAAAAGACCCCTTTTTTCCTTCTTATCTGCGCCTCTTTTATAAGCTTCATGGACAGCTATCTTTGGGTGCTACTTGATCGTCGTGCGTTGCATGTCCTTGATTTTCCTTTAAAGCAAAAGTTTTAAAAATAAAATCTCTCGAAATAAAAGCCAAGTGAGAGAGGGTATGGGGGGGCATCAAGGGCAGGAGCAGGGAGAGTAGGGACGAGGGACGAGGGGATTTTCTTATTCATAAAGGAAAATAAATTTCTTTTATAAATAGATTTAATTAGCTTTTATAGAATTTAAGATCTTACAAACTAAGATTTTACATTCAAAATGTTCTAAGTCATTCAATCTCAATTTCAACTAGCAATGGAAAGGCTTTACTGAAATAGCGAGGGATGTTCATCGTGATTGTTATCCAACAATGGAAAATCTTTAGAGAGGACAAACTTTGTCAAATGGTCTATTAGAGTTTTGAGGTCTAAGGACTATTGATTGAACTTATAGTTAAATGGCTATGAATTAATGCTACATTTATTAGGAAAGTCTTTTAGCATCAGAATTTGAAACACGCGTTAAATTGTGAACCATATGATTTAGATTTGATCTAATGGCAAGAAAGATTTTACAAGGTGGCATAGGTGGCATGGCAAGAGCAGAGTGAGCGGAAACACAAATAGTTTATGACATTTTAGTATGTCAAAACTTCCGCATCACAAGTTAAAAATCATAAGAGGGTTAGGTGATTTGGAAAGATTTACAGTATGGCAAGCAAAGGTGTTTGCAAACAAAATCTTTTAAGCTTTGATCCAACACCCAATGTGGCAGACCTTGGCATCTTGCAATGTCAAAAATTCTTAGATTGCAAGCCATTAACTTAAAAGAGGATCAACGATTGGTAAAGCTTTCAATTATGGAAGCTTAAAGTTTTAATGTTGTGGATGGAAAGATCAAATGGTGGAGATTTATCATGTGATTCACTAAAGCTTTAAAGTTGTATGAAATCATAGCAATCAATTTTTAGAAAGATAGGAGGTTGGACCAAGTCATTTTAAAGCTTTGGAGTTTTGTAAGAATCAAAAAGAACCAAGACATAGATTGATTTTGGATGAAAGACTAAGATTATATTTTTGGAGGCAAAGGTGGTGAATCTCTACCAATGTGAAAAACTTCATTTCAAGCTTAACCTTGCAGAAGCATTATTTTCTTGAAGCTTTCTACTCTATTCTAAGACATTCCAAGATTTGAAGGGTCCTTAGATCTATGAAGAATGTCCCTAAGAGTTTCACAAGAGAGAAAAAGAGATTATAAACACATCTGAAGGAACATGGAGCAAATATTTCAATGGAAGGATTGCAAAATCAGTGTCGACAAAGAATTCATTTAACTACAAGCACCACATATGCATAGCACTTGAAAATTAATTGCAAAGGTGGACAAATGGAGAGAGCACAAAGACTGAGAAACACTTGAAATTGAAAAAAAACTTAAAAATTGACTAGGCGTGATGGATTTATTCTAAGTGATTATTGGAAACCTCTGCTACAATTAATGAAAAATAATAATTAACAATAATAGTAGCTTTCCATTCGGAAACACCTTGCCATGCCCCTCACCCCCCTCCCCCCCTCCTTTGTTTTGGGGCAGGCGAGTTTTTGCCGAGTTTGAGTTTTCCAACTATGGTGAAGACAATGCAATTGCACCTTCATTTGTTTCTTTGTCTCTAAGGTCCAAGGGTCATCAAAGCCAGCCATAGGGTTCTACTTCTAGTTTGCAGACTAAAAGGCAAGTTCCATGTATGCCAATTTCATCCACTCCAGGGATTCAAGCAGTAGAGGCTAGGGGAAAACGCAAGTTGAAAAGTGATGCTCCTAACCCACTAGCAGAATTATTCAATGTGCAGATGAAGGATGAGGCGGATGATCCGATTGGCAAATTCTTCTTTGCCAATGACATTTCATTCCATGTGGCTTGCTCTCCTTATAATAAGGAGGCAATAAAAAAGGTAGCAAGAGCAGGACCATCATATGTGCCAGCAGGGGAGACAAAATTCAGGACCATAATCTTCGGTAAGAACTATTCCAAAATAAATATGCTAATGGAAAAAATTAAGGAATGTTGGGTGACAAGTGGATGCAATATAGGAACATTAGGAATCGTCCACTCATCAATATCATGGCTACATGTTCAAAGGGATCTTATTTTCTTAAGGCAATTGAATGTTCAGGGCATCACAAGGATGTAGATTTTTAGTTTCAGATTCTCAAAGATGTTATAAAGGAGGTCGGGCCACAAAATGTGGTCCAAGTAGTAACAGATATGGCCCATGTGTGCAAAGCTACGGGGAACTTAATTGAGGCAGCTTATAGACATATTTGGTGGACTCCTTGTTGTGTGCATACAATGAATAATGCACTCAAAACATGGGAAAAGATTGATTGGATCAAAGAAATGGTCACTGATGCTAGAGATGTGCAAATGTTTATTTGCAACCACCACACTTCACATGCCTCTTTAGGACCTTCTCTAAGAAAGGATTCTTGAAACCTATTGAGACTAGATATGCATCCTATTTCATTCTCTTGGAGAGAATTCTTAAGTTGCAAAAGGCATTGCAACTAATGGTTATGCAACAAAATGGGATTGGTCGCCCGATTCCAAGACAAAGCAAAGGAAAAGCGTGAAGGATGTAGTGAAGAGTGAAGATTTTTGGGGTGATGCGAAATATATTGTCTCTATCATTACTTTAGTCTTCTAGTTGATTAGATATAGGGATGTCAGTTGCACCTACCCTTGGAGAGGTGTATGAGTGCATTAAATCTATGCTAGACCAAATGAAGGTTGTTGTGCAAGAGGACCGCACATTACCATTCTACAATAAGCACATTCATCCAATCATTCATCAGAGATGGAAAAAGTTCAACTCCCTTGCACATGGCTACCTATGCATTGAACCCCAAGTAGTACATGCAAAGGCCTAGTAGAGTTACACCCTTATGAGATGTTGAAGTGAAGGCAACATTCATGAGGGCCATCCAAAAGATGTATGATCATGTAGAGGCCGACATCATTTTTACTGAGTGGACAAAATTTGCCACTCTAAGGGGTTATTCTAAGGCCAAGATGGATAGGGGAACTATGGCATAGGAGAACCCAATTTTGTGGTGGACTATCCATGGACCGAATTGTTTGACTACCTCTCTAGCCATTCATTTGCTATCTCAAGTTTCTAGTTCTTCTGCTATTGAGAAGAACTAGTCTACTTATAGCTTCATTGACTTCCTTAAGAGGAATAGGGTTACCTCTAGGAGAGCAAAGAAGCTTGTGATTATACATAGGGTTTTGCATCTCATTGATCGTAACACACTTTTGTACAAGCAGAGTTGAGCATCGCAATGGGGTATAGAGCCAAAGGAGCTAGCACAGATTGATGAGGATGCTATACAGACAAAGTTGGTTAGTATAAGTATGGAGGAGCTTCACTATGTTGAGTCCAACAGTTCTAGTGATGAGGAGTTTGGGGATGATTAGAGGCCTCAGTTCACTCCATTTTGTTATTTTGAACATTTGTAAGCATCATTGTACTCATTGTAATCATCATTATGAAAATTTGAATTCGACTTTTTCATCGTTAAATGTTAAATTGTTAATGTTCACTTAAAATTTTAGTACTTTCTAAGTTTTACTAGTTTGCCAAAGTTTCATTTGTAATTCTTATATATACTTTTATAACTATTTTTCAATTACTATATGTATTTCAGCATTGCCCCCCTACGGTGCCCTGTTGTCCTCCCCAAACTTTTGCCCTTGGTCCCTCCTCCTTCAAAACCCTTCCCCCTCTCAAGAAACTCCGTGGCACTATGTTCCAAATCCTTAGAGATGCCATTGAGGAGTTTGGACTGAAAAATAAAGTGCTAGTGATAGATGTGGCCTATGTGTGCAAAGCTACAAGGAAATTGATTAAGATAGCCTACAAACATATTTAGTGGACTCCTTGTTGTGTGCATGTCATGAATTCTCAAGGACATGGGAAAAATTGGTTGAATCAAACAAGTCATTAATAATGCTAGAGATGTGTAGATGTTTATCTACAACCACCACACTTCACCACAAAGGAATATTTGAAACCTATAGAAACTACCTATGTATTGCACTTCATTCTCTTGAAGAAGATTTGAGTTGCAAAAGTCATTGCAACTAGTGTTCATGACAGTTGAGTGGAAACTATGGCCCAATTCTAAGTCAAGGGGGAAGAGGGTGAAGGTGGTGGTAAAGAGACATATTTTGGGCTGATTTGAAACATTGTCTCTATCATTGCTCTAGTCTTCATAGTTATCAAATAAAGGGATGCTAATATATCTAGCCTTCGAGAATTGTATGAGTGCATTGACAGTACGCTTGGCCAAAAAAAGAATGCTATACAAGAGAAAGACCCTAAATTGTAGTCCTATCATGAACATATTTAACCAATCATTCAGCAAAGGTGGGAGAAGTTCAACACTCCCTTGCACATGGCTGCCTGTGCATTGAACCCTAAGTGGTATATCCAAAGGCTTGGTAGAGTTAACCATGTGGAGGATGTTGAGGTGAAGGTAGGGTGTTCATGTAGGCCACTTAGAAGATGTACATTGTTGAGGATGGTAGTGGATAAAATTTGCCACTCCTAGGGGATATCCAAAAGAGGCCAAGCCAGATAAGGAGACAATGGCACAAGGACTCTTTGGTAGTCTATGCATAGGACTCATTCTTTGACTACAATAGCCATTCATTTTTTGTCCATGGTTTCTAGTTCTTCAATTGTTGAGAGAAATTGGTCTAATTATAGCTTCATCCACTCTAATCAAAGGGACAACCTGTTGATGTGTGTTTTATCATCCACCAAACATTCAGAATAAAAATGTCCAAAGACACTTTATCCTCTCTTGAAAAACCACCGCGTATGCTAAGATTGCAAAGAAGATCATATGGCGATTCCAAGGTTTCTTTAGTCGGGTCTCGACGTGTGGATAAGTTCAGTGGTCGTTGTGATTTGCTAGTAATGAACAAGGGGACTTACGTAAGAATATCTTTGCAAGTTCAGGACTTAGGAGATGTATCATTGAGGGCTCTTAGTTAGGACTTTCAATGGATCTCAAAAAAAATGGCAAAAAGAATAGGGTTTAGAGAGTCTAATCAAAGCCTAAGAAATCAAGAGACAGTAAGGACTTGGTGAAGCGAAATAAACCACATTTTGTTTCGCCTCCTATTGGACAACATACGCAAAAATGGGTGCAATCTTCAAAGGGGTTGTGAGAATGATATTCAAACCTCAGATAAGGTTGAAGTTAGGCTTCCACACTTAGGAGCTCAGGCTAACTTTACGCATCGGATAAAAATCATTCATCCGAAGAAAGTATGAGCTACACTTCACCAATGAGTCGATACGATCAATCTTTCATTCAATTTAACAACTTTTCAAAGCAAATTCTATTTAATCTAACTTTAATTCTAATCTATGGCGGAAGATAATATGTAACCTCGCTTACTATTCAACAATAAGAAGTGATTCAAGGCAAATCATGCTCAAGAGATTTTATCATTCAAAATAGTCTCAATGCGACAATATACATAATCGCCCACACTTTACAAATGAGGGGGCGAGCTCAATTTATAGCCTCCCCAATTCCCATTCAAGGGCCAAGATTGATTTCAAATCAACGGCCGAGATTACAAAATAAAACCCTAATTAGGGTTTGTCACTTTCGACCAATGAGAAAATTTCATTCGAGGACACTTGTCCTTTTTGCTAAATATAAATCAATAATAAAGAAAGTTGTTGCATGTTGATTTGGAACAATTTGATTGGTTGAAGATGATGTATGCCACCTCGGGTATCGGATGCCTCTGGTTGCTTCGTTTTTCTTCCACACACTTGCCTTAGAATATTTTCCCTGCCGATGACTCTGTCTGTTGTGCTTGTTCCTTCCTAGCTTTGATCTCGGATTCCTTTTGAGACTTTGATTTCTTCTTCTCACCTGTACTAGAATCTTTGAAGTCTGGAAGTCTCCCCTTGGAGCAAGTGTCTGGACTTGAAGTTGGTTGCTTTGAACTTCCTCCTGCTCGAACTGGGTTGATGTTATTCCTTTGGATTTCCTCTTTGAATTCTCCAACTTCAGGTCGAAATTGTCTGGCATGGAGATCTGCTTGAACACTCTTCTTGTCACCATCTGATTCTGATTGGAAGCTTGTCTTTAACTCTTCAGGAGATGAAACCCTCAAGAAGTTGTCTGGATTGCTTCAATAGGTCTGGGATTGTAGATGAAATCCCTCCAAGATGTCTGGATATCCGTTCAAGTGTCTTGAATTTGGAGAAGAATGACCCTGTGCTTTTGCCATGATAGAGAAATTGGAATTTCCTTTGTGAAGTACTTCCCAGACTTAGCCAAATTTTGGCTATTCAAGTTCATTTTGAAATTCACCTCTTATCTCGATCCATTCAACACTTAGCCAAGATTTTGATGAACTTTTCTTGTGGATTTTCCTTCAATTCTGAATTTGGCTTGTGCTAAGGATTTTATTCATTTCTTCTTTATTTTTCCTCTTTATTCCTTTGTTTTCTTTCCAACACTTAGCCAATTTTCTGAATTTTAGCCAATTTTCTCATCCTTTCCTTTGGCGGACTTCTCATGAGCTTGGACGTTTTCTCTCTTGGCCTAAGTCGGACTCCAAGCCACTTTGGACAAACATCTCTAGAGATAAGTCGAACTTTCTCTAGTGCTTACCATCTTTTCTCTTAAACTGGGCGAACTTTCTCAACACTTTGCCATTTCTCGGCTTTGAGCAAAGCTCCGGATTTTGCTAGTGGTTTCACGATCTTTTCTTTAGTTTACGAACCTTGACATTTCTTTTCTTGGTCGAGGGCCTGACTTCTTTGCATCATGTTTGCCATTGTACTTGGCGGATCTTATGGATGTCCGGACATACCTTCTCCAAGCAAAGTCGGAAAAGGTTTGGACATGCTGAGCTTGGGCAAAGTCAGACTTTCTCGTGCTTGTGCCATCCTTTTCCCTCCATTCCATGCCTTTGCTTCTTCTTTGAAGACTCGCTTCGCGTCGTCATCCACCTGCAAGAAATAAAATAAACAAATTCAGATTTTCTCTCTCCTGAATTTTTACCACTCTCTCTCCTGAAGCCATGGTGAATTTAATTTTGCCCTTCGGATTTTATCTCTGGTCGGCACAAATTATTTTCCTCCAAAACATTGTCTGGCGAATTTGATTTTGTCCAAGGCATTGAAAATTATTAAAATATTAAAATATTTTTAATTTATTCCAACCTCCGTTTCCGCCTTCAACCCATGGCTATTTCTGGATTTCGTTTTATATTTTCCAATTTTATCCTCAATTTCGTCTAGCCAAACCAAAATTCAAGCCATTCCGTCAACAAATTCTATGCCAGATCCCTGTTTTTTTGAGCCTATTTTCTTCTGCCAAAGTCAAATTTTCTCTTGCTCAGTCGAATTTTTATAGGCAAAATCCTTGTCCGGATGTCTTCGTTGGGCGAATTTCTTGGACGGTTGACAAATTCCCCTTTCCTTCTGGGCAAAGGCAATCTTACCTTTCTCCTTGCCTTGTGCATTTTTCTTCGTCAAAAGTTGTCAATTTCTTAGTATTTACTCCAGACATAGGCAAAATTTAGCTTCTCTTCCACTTTTGTGCTAGGCACACTTCGTTTTATTTCTTGCCACATCCCAATCCTCTTTAGCATTTGTCCTTTCAAACTTGGCATTTGTCTTCTCGAAAGTGTCACAATACTTGGCCAACGTCTTCATTTCTCATCATTTAGCCTCTATACTTAGGCAAATATTCGAACTTTTCCTTGGACTAGGCATCAACACTTAGCAAAATCATCATTTTATCCCTTCATGTGCTTAGGCGGACTTCCTTAGCACCTTGGATAAGTATGGCGGACTTCTTGGATACCTTGCCAACCTCTTCCAAGTGTATGGCGGACTTTGTAAGTCTTTAGATGAACACCTTTGACTTCTTTCAGGGCGGATTTCCTTAACACTTAGCTTTTATCTCAACATTTTATCTCCTTTTGAAATGATTCTCCACCTTTTAGGCCTTCACACTTAACCAAATTTCGAAATTCTCCCTTAGTCAATTTTCAACACTTAGCAAATATTTTGATTTTCCTCACTTTCATGCCTAGGGCGACTTTGATGCATCTCTTCCAAGTGAAGGCGGACTTTAAGGGATGCTTGACAAGCCTCAAGCCTCATGGACTTTGAATGTTTCTTGGACAAGTCCTGTACCTTTCAAGGGATGGACTTTGAACTTCTTAGATATGCTTCCTTAGTGCTGGGCGTATTCTTTGATGAGATCTTAGGATATCCACCTTGTTGTCATGGACTTCTAACCCTTTTTGCACTTCCTTTCTTGTGGATGGCATGGACTTTAGAGGACTTTAGGGATGCAAGGCGGACTTTGGATGATGCTAGGATGTGCTTCCTTCAAGATGGCGGACTTCAACATCTTTGGCATGTGCACCTTGATGCTAAGGCGGACTACATAAGACTTCTTTGGCACATCCTTGGCTAATTTTGCTGTCCTAGATGAGCTTCCTTAGTGCATGGCGGACTTTGGGAAGATGCAAGGATAATCCAAGGGCTGACTTCTTAAGACCTTGGCATCATCCCTTTGTGCTGGGCGGACTTTGGAAGATCCAAGGATGTTCCTTCGAGATGCATGGACATGCTTCCTAAGTGCTGGGCGGACTTTGGAAGGTCCAAGGATGTTCTTCCTTGTTGCTGGGTGAATTCCATAAACTTCCTGACATTTCTTACACCTTCCTTCATCATTTAAGAGCTGATTTTCATGGCGAACTTTCAGACTTGGACAGATTTTCACAAACTTCACCATTTAAGAGCTGATTCTCATGATTTCAACCTCATATCTGGTTAATTTTGAACTGGTTTTGATTGATTTTTCCAGAATTTAAACGTTTTTTGGTCTGATTTTCATGCTTTTTACTTGTTTTTTTTCCAGATTTTTCGAAAAATTTCAAATTTTCATTTCGATTTTCTGAGAGATCTATTGAGTTTTTCGAACTTCTGAGTGCGTTTTCAGAACTCGGGACCCTTCTAAAAATAGAAACTTTCCAAAAATAGAAATTTTCCAAAAATAGCAACTTTCCAAAAATAGACCCTAAAAAAAATAGGGATCCCAGAATTGCCCAAAAGTGCCAAAAAGTAGGTCCTAAAAAATAGGGGGCCCGGGGTGAGAACCCTAAAAATTTGGAAGTGTCGGATTTGACTGAAACGACAGTCGATCTTCGCCTCCCAGGCCTTCTAAGCACGATGGTGACGTTTACGCGCTGATTTGACTTGGCTCAGATGACTCTCGGCAGACTGACTGACTTGGAACCCTCAAAATGATGACCTCATTGTAAAAAGACAAGTGACATGCAACTGCAACACCGAGGCAAAAAACAAAAACAGGGGGTCCCCATTTGCAATGGGGCGATGTGTGAAATGGTCACAACACAACCTTACCTCTAGGAGGCTGGTGAAGCTTGGAATTGTACATAGCACATAGCCCAATGGGATGTAGAGCCAAAAGAGCTAACACAAGTTGGTATAGATATTGCATAAAAGAGGTTGGTTGGTATTGGTTTGGAGGAGCTTAACCTCGAAGAGTGTAGCACTTCAAGTGATGAGAGTTTGGCATGGATTTTGGGGATGGTTAGAGGCACTGGGCCATTGGCCAATAATATATAAAATTTAAATGTTATCATCATTTCAAAAATAATATATTTTGATATTATGTATTAGGCATTTTCATTGTTCAATGTAATGTGTTCAATATTTCAAAGTTACATTTGTTGTTACATTTGTTATTACATTTTTTATAACTAGTTTTTAAGTTAAATGTCCCTAATTAAAATTATGCACTATTTTATACAACTTTCTGAATTTGATAATATAAATTAAAACCAAACAGCCAATGGTCAATTGATCACCAATTCAAAACCCTAGTTTGTAGATAAAAATCAAAACATGCAAATGAAACACTAGGATGCTTGAAAACTCAATGAGACCCTCAAAGAAAATATTTTACTTATTCCAAATGCTGATTAGAAATTTAGAATGTGTTTTTGAACTCACTAGTATGTTGTACAACCTAATACAAACGAATGTCCTGGCTAGGAATGCTTGTAAATGCTATATGACCTAATCTAGGGTTTGCCCTACTGCTCCAGAAATTTTAGAAATGCAAGCAATCCTTGTTTCTCTCTTGAAATCAGCCAAAACAATATTTTTCAGATTTTTGTTTTCCTTGGATCCCTGACTAGTATGGCTGACTGGGATATATAGCTAGTAAGGAAAATTCAGATCTGACTTGAAACCCTTGAAGACCTTGTCAAGTATGCTGCTAAAAATTACTTTTATCTTGAGAACATCAGCAACAATTCAAAAAGGGACTTTAGCCTCCATTTGCATGCTAAGTGATGACTGAAATGATGAATGCAGCTGCTGGTTTGACTGGAAGGTGACCTAAATATTTGAATTTTACTTCATCAATGTGGCACTCAACTAGGGCAACTCGGAACCAACACCAAGTGTTGTCCAAATTCCACCAAAACCTGAAACTTAATATATTAAACTTTAAAATGCTTTGTTGATGCAAAATCATTTCACCCATTGCTGGGATATTGCTTGAATTCTCCAAAAATCAGCAAAAACATTGTTACACCATTGTAGCAAACTGAAATGTGTCTCCAAATCCTCCCAAATCAGCACAATTGTGATCCTTGGATGGAATCGCCCAAAATTTAAAGTGAAGGTTTTCATCCTTGATCCCAAATGCTGAATGAAAGAGAGTTTTCATCCTCTTTAACTCCGAATAAACCAAAGGTTTCTATCCTTGGATACCCTAGATTGACCAACTACTCGAATCTGAAAATTAGATGAAAAAAAATAATAACTTAAATGATCCCCAAATGAAGATAGGCGGCTCCTTGATATCAGTGTTCCACGAGGTTTCGGGGACGGGGACGGGGACGGGGAGACGGCAGGGGGCGTGTTTCGGGGACGCAGGGACAAGGGGTCTAAATTTGGGGGCGGCGGGGGAACGGCAAGGGGACGGCGGCGAGGGGGTGGCAGGGTGCCGAAATACATATAGTATTCGAAAAAATAGTTATAAAAAGATGTGTAAGTATAAGAATTATACATCGTGGAGACAACTAGGAGTCCCCTAGACGTCTTGAGGACACCCCAACATCCTCAAAGTCCTAGCAGCGTCTTGGAGAATACAACATTGGTGGTGGGATAGTGGCGCTGGTGGTGGGCTGGTGGAGGGACGTCCCCCCCAAGTTCCCAAGTCTCCGAGACGTTTCCGTTTAGGAAACGCGAGGTTTTTTGGGGGGGACGCGTCCCCGTGGAACACTGCTTGATATACCTTTTCGAATTGGGCCCTTGGGTCCTAAATTTCACTCCAAGTCCAAGTGATAAAAATACTTTTATTTTTATTTTATTTTCAATTTTTTTTATAAAGTATTTAAAAATAATTTTATTTGAAAACTACTATTTAAAAAACACCTTTCATTTTATTATAATAATATTATTAAGTTGCCCTTAAAACTAAAACTAGAGATTATTGGGCCAAACTTAAATAATATTATTAATTATCTTAATCAAAGAAAAAGGGGACATGACAAGTACTATATGTATTTGCACCTTAATTCCCCTATTGTTCTTAAATCTAGGCCCTTGTTACCTCATCCCTTTGCCCCCTCATTCCAAGACTCCATGGAATAGAGCAGGCTTGGAATAGCGAATATCATGCACTTATTTAGATGATGTTATATATTATAATGCCATTCTTTATGAAAAGAAAATTCTTCTTTCCCTAATGATGGATCCCGTAGATGGACTCAAATCGCCAAGACTATGTAATTCATACGCAGTGCATCGAGAATTATCAATGTCAAATAATCCCACTGCAGACACTTAAGACATTTAGTGATTCCTTTCTCCAAGTGTAAGAAAGTCAATTTCATTCTTAATTACATAGTATTTAAAATTTTTGCGGCATTTGGCCTCCCAAGTATTAGAATTACTAGATACTTCAGTGAAAGACAAATTTAATTACTAAACATCAGTTATCATTATAACTAATTTTTTTTATAAGTTATCTGCAGTATTGCTGTAACGGTTTCTCCATTCGCTGCATACCAATTAAAGCAATCAAGTAAAGTGCTTTCTACATAGCCAGCAATCAAATTCAAAAGTTAGCTTGCTCCCTCTCATAGAGGGAACACCTTCAACTTAATAAAAAAAAACAACAATGATCAATCAGCTATGAATGCAACTAACAAAGGTAAATAGCAACAGATTCATATAGTTTGATCCAGCTTAATGCTTTCCTAACAAGGAATCAGTTCACGTATATATAAGGTTACAATTAATGATACCCTTGATAACATCTCTTCAATATATTAGCATACTTAATTATAACATGTAAATCAACTTTATCAGATTTAGTATACTTGGTGCTCAACTATATGCAGCCAAGCAACCTTTCAGCTACCTGAACTTCCGTCTGACCCCCTTGCTCCCTCCACCCAAAAAATTATCTATGTTGCTCATTCTGTAGTTGTAGCCTTTGAGACTTTTGTTGTACTTGTTATATATGCATATTAATTCTATTGATTTTGTGTCAACTCTTATGTGAATTCTCAATCCAACTTCACTGTTATGTAGTATGTTTCTATAATAAAATGATGGATGCTTTTATAATATGAAGTATCCCTACTAAATCTAACCCGAAAAACTCATTTTTCAAAGTGTTTCATTTCATCAAACAGTCGTTGTGAACACTCATGAATTCTGATTTTCTCATTGCGGTTCTAATTTTCTGAGTTTTGTTTGATTGCTTTCAACGTTTGGTTCAGTGTTTTCAATGCCAATAACATAAAGGAAATGCATAGAACTGATATATAAATGATTACACAACATAAATTGATAAACCCACTTCAACTTTATGCTATTAAATTAAAGATATAAGGTCTGATTAAAATTGACAGTTATGTCTGATATGAAAATTATCAGACTGTAACAACTCTATTAAACCCAATACAAATTAAAGATTTGAATACCCAATATGCCAATAACATACCCGTTTTATGCCAGCATGAAAACACAATGTATGAAGGTTGATACGAGCATGATAACAATGGTAGAAGACTGAAATAGAATGTGAAATATGCATCTACAAGTCTGATTGTTGTTATGGAAGTGTTGATATGAAATTGGTTGCCAAAATAGTACAGCCAACAAGTAAAATGTAAATATGTGATAGTATTGGCCTAGTTGAGACTCGATCTATCAATGGTTGCACCTGATCTGAAGAAATATGCTGATAGAATGTTGCTGCAAACTCAGATCTACAAAATATATATCTGAAACTCATCCAATAAAGCCCAAATGAAGACCCAAGGTAGGCCCTCCCCAAAGGTGAACTGGGTTCTTGTTCAATCCACAATAGCCTTTGAGAGTTTTTGTTTTCAGAAGGCTGAAGCAATGTTGAAACCCTTCTCCAGAGCTCAAACCTGCAAAGTGTTTTCTAAAAATGAGAGTAGAATGCTCAAAAAGGAGCCCAACACATTGCTTTACAACCTCTCATGGATTTTTTTAATACAAGTCAATAAAATAATTTTCTTGAGGGTCTTTCCTCATCCAAATAAACGGGCCACTTTTTAAAAACAACTTGAGTTGCTAGGATAGGGGCACTTTTCACTATTCACGTTATGATTTTTAGTTACTATTCACCTTTTACTATTCCATTAAAGCAAACCTTAAAATTTCCACAACCCTAAATTCATCAATTGAACTCCAAATTGAAAGGCTCATAAGGTTCCCAGCTAAACTCCACGGCCCTCGGTTGGGTCCCCTAACCATTCTGCTAACCTACGGGAACCCTAATAGTAGGCCAACCTCTGCTAGTTTGAGCTGCCCAAGGAAGGGGCATTACAGTCCTCCCTTCCCGGGATTGCTTTCCCCCAAGCAACTGCAAAGCTGGAAGCTGAAGTATCATCTCTCTTTCCCATGTGGCATCCTCCAACGACAAGTCCTTCCATCATACCAAATACTCCCTGATAACTCTGCTATCACCTAATGCCAAGTCCACAAAAGATAACGCATCATAACCGTACAACGCTTGGAAGGGAATCATACCAATCAATATGTGATGCGTAGTATTACAACAATACTCGCCCAAATACAACCATCGCACCCAAGCCTTCTGTTGTCCTAAAACGTAGTTACATAGGTAACCCTCAAGCCAACATTGAACACACTGTTGCTGCACTCTGATAGTGACATTTGTGTACCGTAACCTGTGAAGCAACCTCATGGAATCCATGCAAACACCATGCACCCATAGTGGATCACGTTGAGAAGAGATCCTCACCCAACTACCTGCTGCCCCAAAAGGCATAACACTGCTCGCCAACAGACCAACAAAGTCCCCTGCACACTCTGACAAAGGAATAGCATCACACCTGGCAATGGGAGTATCCCTCACAAAAGAAGATGTCTACTGACTCCCAAATCTTTGTGGCTTGTGGCCTCCATGTCCAACAACACTCATACACTTAGGAGTCTTCGAGTGTCCAGTGAGTGCAGTCTCACCAACATCATACTGGAAATCACTGCCCAACCCAAAAAGTGGATTGTCATAAGTCCTATCGTCACCCATCTCAAACAATGGGTTATCAATACAAGACTTGTAACCAGGCATACTAGTTACACCACTCTCCATCACTTTGTGATGCATGATAGGCCACCTGCACCAAATCTCTAATTGCCCCATCCTAATGCAATCAATATCATGTCGGAAAAAGTGAAGCAACGCACTATGGTCTTGATGGAGTAGTGCATTCAAATCGATGTCGAGGACCCAAATGACCCTTGATAGGCTACAACTCCATCTACCTGAATCACTACCTCCTGATGGAGTAATACTACTGCCTTCATCAGAGACAATAACCAAGTCGCAATCTGACGAACTGCCAGGATCCCAAATGTTCTAGTGGACTGCACTAAGATAAATTATCTACACTAATCGGAAACAATGGTATCCTCCATCCCTGACAAACCCTGTCACTCTATGTCACAATTGCCACCATCGATGTATCTGATCACTGGACCTGTGGGTTATGGACCCAAACAATTGCCAGAAAAGATGAGTATCTCCTAACTCATTTGCAAATGTTGGTGTCACCACAATACTCCAAATGCCAAGGCTTGAAGAAGAGTGCTTCTGACACCAACTCATAAAGCCAGTTGCACTAATCAATGCAACTGTGGAGGGTTGATCCCTCTCATCACTGAATCCCATCTGATAAAACCCTGCCTCTCTATCTCGTGTGCCAATAATGCATCCATCCTGGAGAAGCAGTAAAGGGGTTTTGTCAGATATCGCTCCATCCCTTGCAAAAGGGAGCACCTCATACCACATATTCACCCCTCTTATGTGTCACACGAAGCATCAACTCATCCGGAAGTGGGCTGAATACAAAGGAATGTGAGAATCTCACAATGAAATCACTATGAAATGCAAATGCACCAAGGGATTCTGAGGGAAGTCTGGAATCAACACTACCCAAAACAAGAGCCTCAAAACTCAAAGCATAGGGTGTAAAAACTGCTTCAACACAAGCTAACTGCTCCCCATGACTAACTAAAACTGTCTCACCCTGCTCTACTCCTATAGCCATGTCATAGGTATCCTCCATGGTAGTAGATCCACTACTACTACTAGATACCTCATCCCTCTTAGCATCAACGGAAGTGGATATCTGCGCCTCTTCCCTCACAAGTGCACCATACAACTGCCTAGCAAGCATGAAAGCATAACCTCTATCTGTAAGCAACTGCATGGCATCAGATTTTGTCCTGTCAAGCGCATGTCTAACCAAGTGTAAGTTGGATGCCGAGATTCCATACTTATGCCCATCTAGTGTCCCATCAGACTGAGTTATCCCAATGAGGTACTCGATCCATCTATCTACCCATCATATCGACCTAAGACTCGTGCCACCTCCTCCACTGCTGAATACTTATCCTCAAGGAATAAGCCAAGAGTTGTAGCTTGCTACAATTCATGCATGTTCTCTACCAAAGCTTGGACTACATGGCTGCAAGTGGCATCATTGTGGATTTTCTGCCTCTACAACATGAAGTTTGAGACCCATAATGAGGAGTAACTCTTCCTCATCTAAATCTGATTCCAAATCAGCAACATGTTCATTTACTAAAACTGATTTTAAATCATGCACATGGCTGCCATCAACATCACAATGTAAGCATGCATCATTGCCTTCCTGAACCTCATCATGTAGCTCTTATTTTTTCTCATTTCCTTGTCCCTCAATCTCATGCACAACACAAGATTCTTGCCCATCCAAAGAGGTTGCAATAGAAGACTGATTTTCTGATTTCTTTGGTGAAGCATGAGCCAAACTCAACTCCACGCTCAACTCCTCAATCTGATTTTCCGCCATAAGGGGAGTCACTTGAGAGTCTTCCAAAGATTTTCTAGTCTTCACTAGCTTCGTAGTGAGTTGATCAACCTCTTCCTCTTTCCTCCTCAATGCATCTAAATATATGACACCCAAATCAACTAGGTGATCTCTATCGGAAAGAAGGGCTAAATAATTATTTTTCATACACTCCATGGTTGTCTTAAACACTTGCAAATCAGAAATAGATGAAGCCTCTTCAACGCCACTATGTCTCCCCTCAAGTTGGACCTTCCGTAGGTAATTTCCCACCAACTTATGGGAATGATCAAAATGGGACAGCGTTGCAGCAATCTTATCTTCACCAACCTTAAGTTGGTTCTCCAAATCATGCTTAGGGACAAAGGTCAATTCAATAGTTGAAGTAGTGGGCTGCCAATGGAGAGTTTGACTCTCATCAAAAAATTCTTCTAAAGTGTCTTCTTGCTGGTCCGGAACTAAGGAAGCATTAGTTCCCATCACAAACTCCTCATCATCACTCCAGAAAGTGGTCTCAATGGATGATGATTCGTCAACCGCCTTAACCTGCGTATCCGCCCTGCTTTGATCCCCGCCATAACCCATGTCGCCTGGCTACCAGATGCCACCGGACCAATTTTTTCAAATTTTTCAAGGCAACTTACAATGAGTCAAGCACCCGTTAAGGTTAGTCAGAAAACCAAAACGATGCTGAAAGTAACTCTAACCAGAATGTACACCAGGATCCCGATATGGGCAAGGTGTGAGCATTGGTCAGAGGGTCTCAAAAGTAAATGCTGGAAAGAAACTCTAACCACGAGATGCGCCGGCGAACGACGAGCATTCGGTCAGAGGGTCCCTATCTATTGCAATACTGGAAAGTAGCTCAACACCAAGCATGTGCTACTCAGTCCATGATGGACAAGAGGCGACAATATGGCGGAGACTTGAATTTACAAAGCAAATTAAGAAACTAGGCGGCAAGCCAGCCTCTTCCACTTATTCAGTGGGTAATTACAAATACTGAAAAGAACAAGAAAGTGAAAGATGCTGACAGTACTACTGTTCAGCTTACAATATCAGAAATTTAGATGTTAAGCACAAGATTTGAGTGTCATCTGCAGCTGCAACAATATATATGATATTCTCAATGTTATCAATGCCTTTTCTCTCAAGAACAAGCTCAAATGATAGTTTTATAACACGCTGTTATGACAGACCCAAGACTGAAAACTGTTATCAGCAATACAGTAACTCAATGAAATGCTCACCACACACTCATCACTCAACCAATAAGCACGAGAAAGGATGCAAATGACTACTAAGAGGATGGCGCCCAAGCTAGACACATGAAACAGACCCAAATTTGAGTTATTTATTTTCTGCTTAAATCCTCCAGCAAGTACAATGGTACGGCCCAAGAGAAGGGGCGATTTTCTCCAATAAATATCAGCACTTGTTTAAAAATTCTGAAACCTTGCAAATGATGGCGCCTTAGCTAGACAAATGCAAATGTAGAACACCCAGAATGCAATCTTTTTGTATTTTTGAATTATAAATGAAAACAGCAGTTTAGCTATGAACTCAGCAACTTCTGAAAATGACATAAAAATGCAAACAACTGAACTACCAATGCAATTAACTCTCTACAAGCATACCTCACTACAAAATGCACTCAAACACAAGAAATATCTCCACTAGGTGCTGTCTCACAAGCACGAAGTCGAGCCAAGCTAGGAGGCATTCATTCCTCGAAGCAATCCTCTCACCATTTCGGCAGCATAACTTTACTCAAGACGTTGGATCCTGAAACTGAAGACCAAGACCTCCTTTTAAAGACTTGAGATGACTGTCCAGAAGCTTCTAGAAACCCAACAATTCAAATTTGAGTAACTCCTTTCCAACCGGTATGGCCCTTTTGCTCTTTAAAGCAATTTTGAATTTCGCTAAATTTTAAATGTAACCCCTGCATACCTTTCAAGTATTGGATATTTAAACTTACCCCCATGAGTTTTCACCCTTCACGACCACTTTTGTTCAACTTAAGTTCAACCATCACCAGCTGGCGGGGTCAACAAAGAAATATAACATTAAACAAGACTTATTAAGCATCAATTCAATTTATCTCTCCAAAATGAACCTCTAAAATTCTGAGCAAACCAACTGAATAAACGGGTGGTAGGGTGTCAATCGAGTCATGGACCAACAAGACCATCAAGTAGGTGTTTTCAGAATTTATTGGGGAAAATAGTAAATTCGTGAAAAGCTCAATGCCAACTACCACATCACCCACCAAAAAGTCAATGAAACCCGGGTATGAATCAAATTCAAACGCCGAACCGTGAGCACAAGAAACCACCAACCAAGAAACCCTAATTTCACCACCGAGAAGCCTACGGGTCTCCAGAATAGGCCAACGGTAAATCAGAAGAAGTCATGCTCGAGAAGGGGACATTACAGTCCGCCTTCCCCAAGATTGCTTGTCCTCAAGCAATTGTAAACTCGGATGCTGGAGAATCTCCTCATTTTCCCAAGTTGCATCCTCCATGGGCAAGTTCCTCCACTTCACCAAATACTCTCTGATTGTTCTTTTCCTCAAAGAACGTTCTCTGGAATCAAGAATCTCCTCAGGAATCAGAACTAACTGTCCCTCTTCATCCAAGGGTGGTACCTCAGATGGGAAGTAACGCGCCCTAGTGCCTTCCAGGCTAGACAAGGAATACATTATGCACTTAGCTCTAAGGCAGCCCAACTCAGAAGCTACAAGTCCTTTTCTGATAACCTGGGTTCACCATAGAAGCGCGTAGGGTTAAGCCTCGCCTCCAATTTCTTGAGTAGATCAGTTTAGGCTATAATCAAGATAAGCAAAACTATATTCCAACCTCAAAAGAGCGCCAACACGCCAGCTGATCAGCGTATTACCTTTTGCTGATTTCAGGTAATCTCGTGAAATTTTTCATGTATCAATATATCTTGACTTTGCTGTAACATATCCTTGGCTAGAGGGGCTTTGCTTTCTCCAAACACCAAATCTGTAAAGCTAGGGGCCTCATAACCATAAAAAGCCATGAAAGGTGACGTCCTTATCGACATGTGGAAGGAGGAGTTGTAGCAGTATTCTCCCAAGTGAAGCCATTTCACCCATGCCCTTTGCTGTTCTGAAGCATAATTCCTCAAATATCCTTCCAACCATTTATTTACTATCTCTGTTTGCCCATCCGTTTGAGGGTGATAACTAGTGCTTGGAGTAAGCACTGTACCACTCATTCTGAAGACCTCTTGCCAAAATGTGCTTAGGAACTTGCTGTCCCTATCACTCACAATGTTTCTAGGCAACCCATGCAACCTAAACACCTCATGAAAGAACAGATCAGCAACTTGAGCTGCTGAAAATGAGCTGGTAATAGCAAAGAAATGAGCAAATTTTGTCAATCTGTCTACCACAACATAGATACAATCTCTTCCTTGAACTTTGGGCAATCCGGTGATGAAGTCCATTGAGATGCTCTCCCACTTTTGGTTGGGAATGGGAAGAGGTTGCAGCAGACCAGCTGGAAGTGTATGCTCATTTTTATTCATCTGACAAATAGGACACTCCTGAATGTATCGTTGAACTTCACTCTTCAACCCCTTCCAAGAAAACCTTTCTCGGATCTACCTATAAGTCTTGAAGAATCCCTGATGACCAACAAGTGGTATATCATGAAATGTCAACAAAATCTTCTTCTTGAGCTTAGAATCAGCCACCACAAAGATTCTCCCTTTGTATTGTATCAGCCCTTCAACTACCTTGTACCTTTCATCATGAAAAGTACCCTCCATAATGCTGGTTGCGAACTGATCTTTGGCATAATCGGCAAGCAAGGTATTCTTCCAATCAGCAGTAAGCTCACATAATGAGCTCAAATGAGGTCTTCTGGATAATGCATCAGCCACTATGTTGTTTTTGCCCTTGACATACTCAATGTCAAAATCGTAAGCTTGAAGCTTACTCACCCACTTCTGCTGTCTTTCGTTCAAATCCTTTTGATGCATGAAATGCTTAAGGCTATTGTGATCAGTTTTGACCACAAACTTACTCCCCACCAAGTACTGTCTGAACTTGGCTAATGCATGCATGATTGCAAGCATTTCCTTGTCATAAATAGAATAGGTCTTCTCAACTCCTCTTAATTTTCTGCTCTCGAACATGATGGGATGCTTATCTTGCATTAAAACAGCCCCAACACCTTCTCCGGATGCATCACATTGCAGCTCAAAGGGCTTGGAAAAATCTGGAATTGCAAGAACAGGACATGAACTCATTATCTTCTTGAACTTATCAAAAGTATTTTGTGCCTTTTCTGACCAACAAAAAGCTCCCTTTTTCGTAAGGTCAGTGAGAGGAGCAGCATTCTGAGAATAACCCTTAACAAACCTTCTGTAAAATCCACAAAGGCCCAAGAACCCTTTCAAGTGAGTTAGGTTCTCAGGAGGTGGCCAATCAACAATAGCCTTGATCTTTTCTGGATCAACCTTCACACCTTCGGCACTGATGATGTGACCAAGGTAAAGCAGCTCCGTCATTCCAAATTCACATTTGGATTCTTTGGCAAACAAACTTTCTGATTCTAGGATGTTAAGCACTTCCTCCAAGTGCTTGAGGTGCTCTTCCCAAGTCTTAAAACTAAGATGTCATCAAAAAATATTAGTAATAAACTTCAACTGCCTCGGAAGACCGCTCATGCGGATTGAAGGTGGCAGGAGCATTAGTCAACCCAAATGGCATGACTAAGAACTCAAAGTGACCATAATGACATCTGAAGGCTGTTTTCTCCACATCAGATCCTCTCATTCGAATCTGATAGTAGCCCGACCTCAAATCTATCTTTGAAAAGAACTTAGCTCCATGTAG
>VDFB02120342.1:0-15276 GCA_007258455.2 Sequoia sempervirens | reverse complement strand
AATAATTGGGCGACATCTAACAGCATTCGCTCCAATGCAACAAATGTTTGAGTAGGTCCACCAAGATGAGTGCGAAGATGAATGGTGATGCATTGTTGAGCTACTTCATGTATAGACCACCAAGCAACAACAAGATTGTTGGTGGAACATACTCTCTCAAGCATTTCACCATCTACATTAGGATCTATCCATAGGAAACTTGCTTCATAACTAGCTGAATCTTTATTTGATTTTGGAAGCCCACTCTTCAAATTTACACAATAGCTAAGAACAAGATGTTGGACCCAACTAGAGGGAAATAACTACCACAACTAAGAAATATAGTTCAAAACAAAGATAAGTTGATGTGGTCGTGATGATTGTGAAAAGTGCTCGATTGCAAACACTTTCTTCCAATGCCAGTATTTCCCGGTACCCATTTTAACATAAGGTGTGTTTTTTTTGTAAGCATTATGGTCATCAATCTCAATACAACCTCCCAAATACATTGCATAAATGAAAACCAGTGAAAGAAATTTTCTAAAATCAATTTGTAATGAGGAATCAAGGTCTCCCAGCTTTTCAAGGGCCACATTTGCAACTACTGCTAAGTATACTAGATATATGAGTTTGGCTTGCAAAAGGTTCTCCAGCACTGATGCAACCCAAAATCTAACTTTCAACTCTCTATTAGACGTTGCACTTAAAAATACAAATAATATATTCCTGCTTAATCCAGTATGGTAACGTGTTTGAAAATATTCATCACCTTGACTACAAAAGCATTGAAAAGAATCATCCTCACTTTTGATGGTCATCAAGCTCTCACAAAAGCTATTAATCTAGTCCAAGGCTTCCAACTTGAGGGAAAGACCTGATGAGACATTCAGAGCTTTGGCAATGCATAATCCATAGACATTTATGTTATTGGATACTCCCATGCTAATTTCCTTCCTTCTCTGAGCTGGTATTTGTGAGCTTCCCTTATACTTAGAGGAAACCTCAAGCTTTTTAGAAAGTTCCTCAATGATCGTATTTTTTCCACAAACAATGAAATTAGAAAGCCGGTGTAAAGCCTGAATAAGTGCAAACTAGAGATCTGCATGCCATGGAAAAGAATTACCGAAAGGATTCATCTTTTCTAAGATAAAAAATTGCAAAATTCTTCCACTTTGTTGAACCTATAGTTGATTGCAGACATTGACTCTATAGGTCCTTTGCCTGTGTCCATCAAAGAATTAATCAAAACCATTAAATCAAACCTTATCAAGGCTGAAATTTCAAGTTCTGAAAGAACCCTTCCAAACAAAGAAACTACATCTCGGTCATAATTTCTCTCATTGGGCTCTTGTTGGATGGACCTTATGAAAGTGCAAGTTATTATGTAGGAAGGTAAAGATGGTGTTTAAGATGAGCAAGAGAAAGCTTGAATGACACTTTTCTGAAAGCAAATTTATAGTTGAGACATAAAACACCTGATTTGTTTTGATGTAAGAGGTTTGTGAGAAGCTTTATGTTGTCTATAATTATGTTCTACTTTTTTGTTCAAACAATGTAACTTGGTTATTTGCATTGTAAATGCTTTGCAAATAGGCATTGTTTGTGTTATGAAGTATTTAAATATTTATCTAGAAATAACATTCAAAGCAAAGATAAAGAATTTATAGTTTAGTTTAATATTTTTATTTGCTTTTTCTAAGGAAGTATTTCATTGTTTGTGTTATGAAGTATTTAAATATTTTATCTTTGTTTTGAATGTTCTTTTCATTGATACCTTGTCCATGCTCTTACATGTTGGAAATCACTTCTTTGTTCTATTTCTAAGACACCATTTTAAAAGCTTTGGTTACTATTGCTGCATACTTTTTTATTATTTCAATTGCTCATAGCACTATCATGTCTTCTTGGCAATAGTCTTTTATTATGAAAACTTCTAAATCCTTTTATTGTTACAAACTTGTATCCCTCTTAATAGATCTGCAACCTTTAGTGATTCGGGATGGAAAACAATGCTAGAAGACAAAATGGTTGTTTCTTGTTGTCTTTGCACTTTTCCTTACATTACTTAGTGCCATGCTTATCATTGTGTTTTTAACTTCATGGAATTCCACTACTACTTGTTCATTGGACATCATTCCTTACTTCCTTTTGGATACTCTTACAATATTTTCTAACAGTGAAAGATTCTTTCTCTATTATTTATGTGACCTCTACATCCAACCTTATTTGTTACTTTTTTACTACTGCTATAAAAGCCACATAGAGAAACTACATTGTTTCCTCAATGATTGCTCTTAATGGATGTCACATGTTGCCTTGATACATTTTGTTCTTTGTTCTTATTTTATATGTCATCATTGACAGGGTTATGTTGACTGCATGGGGTTATGTTTCAGAGCTTTAATGCCACTGTTTTTGTATATCCAAATGTATTTCACCTTCACCTTATAGTAGTAGTAGTAGTGCTCTCATATTGCATTATTTGTTTATGTGCATTAGCTACATTTTTATATGTAATAGTGCTATCATAACCTTATGTGTTTGGTATGCGTGCATGGTAATTTTTTTATATTTGTGGCCTTTGTGTCTAATTAACATGAAGCTAATAGTAACATTGTAAGCATTGCCTTGAGTGTTGGTTTTTTAGTAAATTAGATTGATAAATGGTTCTTGGAATCTATGCTTACTCTAATCCCTCTCCCCCATTCTCTTTCTAGTTTACTTTATACCCTATGGATGATAATAATCATCTAGACTACCAAGCCTCTTGATCAACAAAAATGTGAGACTACTAAGGTAATTTTCAAGGTAAAACATTCATAAGGTATTATTGCAATTATTTTAAAAAAAAAAATTTGCAATTATTTTAACACACGTGCAAGTACTATTTAAGTAAGTAATGGTTGTTTTATTATTCAAAAAAGGGTAATCATTACTGATCATAAACTAGGACGTTAAAGTTTTCCAAAACTTAATCCAATTACAGATTTAATTCCCGATCCAATAGTAATGCATGATTATGTATCTTAACCGTTGAAATTATGAAACTGAGTAATCCTTTCAAACACTTTAAATCAATTATCTGTAATAACATTCATGAGAGAGCATAATACCAAAATAAATGAGAGAACAAGAAAGAGATGGAAGAGAGACACAAACAACTTGATAACGGAGTTCGCTCAATTTGAGCTACGTCTCCGGGTCCGCTTCTCAACGTTGGACCGCTTTATTGATATCGCCAAGCTTCAATAGCCTTCTTACAATATCCAAGCTTTAATCACTCACAATCTCTCTTTGCAATTTTACAATTTTTGGTGTAATCAACACCTTGTAATTTCTCTCCCAAAAATTCCTCCAAAGAGTATAAAATTTTCTCTCAAAAACACATCCGAATTATTTCTCCACAAAAAAATGCATAAAGGCCCTATCACATCACCTTCTTTTATACATAAATTTTGCATATGGGGTTAAAAACCACCATAATAAATAAAATAACAAATTAACCCCCCTCCTTTGGCTTTTATAATTATAAGCCTTACAAAAAAACACTAACCCGTTTATATAAAAACAATAACTTCCCCATTTTAAAAATAAAACATTAAACAACCCCTTAATAAAACATTTGGAATTTGTTTTTTAATCCCTTGTCTTATTATATTCACGGGCTATTTGAGTTTATGGGGTTGAGTTTAAAAATAAAATAACAATTTAGTGTTATTTTAGGAGGTTTTGTTTATTTTTTATGAGTTAATTTTCGTTGATTTTTAGGAGATTTGGATCCCACCAAATCCAGTTGGGATCCCACAAAATCCGATGGATTTTTGTGAGATAAAATAATCCTCCACACCTTATTTTCAAAAATAAAGCATGGTACGTGAATTTTGTGAGATTTTTTTTCTTCATCACTTGAAATTTCCACTTCACCATCTAGTCAATTGCCATGTCACATGCTGACATCATCATTTTGACTAAAACTTTGACTGGCTTTATTTTTCTCATACGGACTCCGTTTTTGAAACTAAAGATAGTCCCAAAATCAGCACGATGAGCACTATGACTTGGTGTCATTTTTTCTTTGATTTGAGACAATAAAATTTTCACCTTTTGGACACCTGCTTTGCTTGTTTGACCAAACCTTTGACCAAACATAACTCTTGCATACAACCTCCTTTTGACGCGATTCTAGTTGCGTCGGGATTGTGTCAGCGAGCTCTATCCAATGATGTCAGTTCTGAGAGATTTTGAAACTGTGATATTTTTGAGGTTTTTGAATCCTCCTAGATCAATTACCTATGTAATATAATGTGTTTTTTTCTTTTTCTTTTTGTAAAAATGTATTGATAAACTCAAAGAAGGGGATAAAGTTAAGGTGTTGGATCTGTTTGATGGTGATGTTGTGGGCATTGGGCAGATTCACTCACTATCTATTGTGCATGGAGTCAACTTGAAAGGAGCAAGAGATGCAAATGTAAACATTTTAAAAGTCACAAGTAACATACCCCTTATTTATGAAGACAAAATAGATGGAGTTGTTCGTCTAAAAGAGAAAAAGGGAACCTTCACATGGTGGCCACTAAAATATTTGCAATAAATGACATAATTGAACATGTTTATCATCTACTAGTTGTTAGACATTTTGATTCATTGCTTTATACAGTATTTTGAATGTGTTGTTTATAGATCTTAATTATTATGGTGTATTTGAAAGAGTTGGAAACTCTTAGACAACTTTGAAATTTTTTATTATATTTACATATATACTCTTAGACAATTTTGATATCTCTATAATATACATTAAATTTTGTATTGCAAATTACCTTTATTTATCATGATGTTGAATTAATCTTTTAATTCTAGCATGCTCTAGCTTTTATGTTTTAGTTCAAGTTTAATATTATGTTAGTTTTGCATTATAAAATTTATGGTATTTAATAAATTATTTATTTCATGACTATATTTACTACTAATTAATGAAAACTAGTAAATAAAAATGATCAAATTAATGACTAAATATATGACTAAAGTAATAATTAAATATATGACTAAATGACTAAATTAATAACTAAATATATGACTAAATTAATGACTAAAGTAATGAATAAATTAATGACTAAATATATAACTAAATAAATGACCAGTTAACAACAATCAATGACTAAATTAATGACTAAATCAATGACTAAATTAACGACTAAATCAATGACTAAATCAATGACCAAATCAATAACTAAATCAATGACTAGTTAAATGACTAAAATAGTTTAGTCATAAATTTGGTCACGTTATAAATGACTGGCAATAAACTACTAATGGTCATGTGACCAAAATTAGTCATTTATATGCAATTTGTAGTAGTTTATTTAGTCATATATTGTTGTTTTTTGTACTAGTGTATGTTTTAGGGAATTGTAACTTCATTTAGGTTGTAGCACATAAAAATTGTTGTAAAAATTGTCTTATTTGTGAGGTTGGATTTGGATAGTAGCTTGAAGCAACTTTATCATCATTGTTTTTCCATTGTAGGGTTTTTCACATAAATTTGGTGTTATGGTTGTGTTCTTGTTCCTTTGAATTGCATTTGTTACTTTATCTATTTAAGACCTATTAAGAGGCTTTGATTGATAAATTTGAACTAGATAATTTGTAGGAAATATTTATTCACCCCCCTCTTAGATTATCATTGTATTCTAACAATTGGTATTAGAGTTGAGTTCCTTGGTGCAACCTAACAATTGAAGGTAGATCTTGAATTAGAACACATGGCTCAAAAAGAGTCCTTCTAAAGTGTGAGGATGAAAGCCTATCTCACCTCACTAGGGTATAATGTCTTTAGAGCTACAAAGGATGATTATACTAAACTTGCTCATTCTATTACAATGCTAATGCAAAGAAGGCCCATGAGAACAATTTCAAATCAAAGAATGCCATCTTGATTGGTTTAACAAATTCTAAGTTTGTTAAAGTAGTGCAATGCAAGATAACTAAGGAGATATCCAAAAAACTCAATAATATCTATGAAGGAAATGACAGTGTAAAGAAAGAAAAATTAAAATCCTATAAAACAATGTTTGAGAATCTAAGGATGAAAGAACAAGAAAAAATTGGTAGCTATTTTCTCTGAGTAGATGAAGCAATCAATGAAACAATAGGACTAGGTAAAGAAATAACTAATTCAGTGGTCATGAAGAAAGTTTTGATAGCTCTCGCTCACCAATTTTATTCAAAGGTGTCATCCATTGAAGAATCCAAAGATTTTACAAGACTTACCATGGAAGATTTAGTTTTATCTCTCACTGCCTATGAGATGAGAAATGAAGTTCAAGGTACACACAAAAGAGAAGCTGATTTCAAATTTGTAAAGAAAGAAGGAACATCTAGTTCACATAATGAATTTGAGGAAGAAGAAGCAAACTTTTTGAGAAAACTAAAGAAGGGATTAGGCAAGTATAAAGGTAAACTAGCTTTCAAATGTTTTAAATGTGGAAGAATTGGTCATTATGCATCTAAATATCCTTTGGAGAAAATGAAAATAATAGCAATGGTTTCAAAAGGAATAACTTCGAGAGGAACCTTCTTTCCAAAGAAGACTACAACTCCTCAGAAGAAGTAGATAACTATTCATCAGATGATGATAAAAGAGAATCCCTATTCATGGCTACAGTGATCTTTGATGGTTCAAAAAAGACAATGGATAAAGAAGAAGATGAAGTTGATTTTGAATTTGAACTTATTTATGCTCTTGAAGACCTAGAATGTGCAAGGAAAGAGAACAAAGAACAAAAATTCCTAATTGAAGCTAATAAAAATGAATTCACAAATCTTGAGAAAGGAATCCTTTTACTCAAAAAGGAATTAGGGAAAGGAAAGTATAGAAATCTAAAAGAAGTAGATCTCATTCTAATTAGATCTCAAGGAAGATATTTCCAAGCAAGAAGTTTCTCAAAAAATAGGTTCAATCATGGCTTTTTTGGTTATTGTTTTATCTACAATAAGCATGGTCATAAGGCTATGGGTTACAAATCTGAAATGAATAAAAGAAATTTTGTAAGGACGAAACTCTATAGCTTCACTGGTGGATGTCAATGTGATATGCCAAATTTGCAACAATGTTGGACATACAGAAAAATATTGCGGTATATTAGAAAAATAAATAAATTAGAAGGTAGATTTTATTGAGTAAGTCAAGGAAAATGACAAACAACGAGGCTGAAAACCCAATGGTTGTCCAAAAAAAGTTTCATGCTTAAGGTTAAATAAATATCTGGGTAATAGAAAGTGGATGTTCAAGTTGCATGATAGGTGACAAAAGAAAATTCATCAATCATGTTAAGTTTAATGGTGGATTAGTCAAGTTTGGAGACAATTCCTCTACAAAGATTTATGGAAAGGGAACCATAAGTATTGATAGAAGGATGTTCTTTATGTTGAATGTCTCAAGCACAATATTCTAAATGTAATTTAGATGTGCAACAAAGGGTACAATCTTGTATTTCATGAGCAAGGGGATGAAATTAGAAGAGAAAACTCTATTAATTTAGTGGAAAAAGGATCTAGGACAAAAAACAACTTGTACAACCTAATGGGTGTTAATGGAAGAAGATTTCTTCTAGGATAGACAAACGAATGCTAGATATGGCACAAGAGGATAGAACACATTAACTTTGATAACCTTGTGAAGATTGGCTCCATGCAAGTAGTAAGAGATATGACAAAGACTATCAAGCCTACAAGAACCTTGTGTAAAGAGTGCTAGATTGGGAAGAAGACGAGGATAAAATTCAAGACCAAGGAGTATTCTTCTACAAGGCCACTAGAATTGATTCATTGTGATTTGTCTAGGCCTACCAGGACAAAGAGTCTCCAAGGTGAAAGGTATTTTATGTTGCTCATTGATTATTTCTCTAGGATGACATGGGCTAAATTCTTAAAACAAAAATCATAATATTTTGATAGTAGGTTCAATATTTTTAGGTCAATGGTTTAAAATGAAACGAATGGTAGAATCAAGTGCTATAATAAAATACTAAGGAAGATAGTTGAGAGTGAAAATATTAGGGTTGATGAAGAGTCACATAAAATCACACATGAGCAAGAAGACTATTGGTCAGATGAACCTGGCTACTTAGAAGAAGAAGAAGAAGAAATTGACGAAAATGAAGAAGCATAAGAGAAAATCACCATGAATCCTACCATGTATGTTCAAAAGAATCACTTAGAAGATTAGATAATTAGTGATAAGAATGTGGGAGTAAAGACTAGAGGAATATTTGTAAGAATAAATAAATAGGAAAATTTCTCTTTACTGTCAAGAATAGAACCTAAGACTTTTGTTGATGAAGGGCACATAATCTATCAAGAGGAGGGGTGAATCAATAGATCAAATAAATTTAAAACTCTTAACATCAAAACAAATATCAGATCATATAACTTGAATATTCAATACTACTAAACAATTTAAATGAACACACATTTAGATAATTAAACACCAAATATACATGGAAACCCAAGATGGGAAAAACCATGACGTAAGAATAACTGCTTATATGTACTATCCAAATCCAACCTCACAAAGCAAGAATATAACAATTGAATTTTATAATATGAAGTAGGAAAATACCTATTGAAGAAAAAATTCCACTAATGTATTTGTAGGCCCCAACCTACTAGAGACACCAATCCCCAATACAATTAACTAAGCACCAACTTTGTAAGTAGAATACCGGTCCTACTGGATTACACAGATAAAGCTTGTAGATCTTCAATGCTATTGAACACACCTCATACATGTGTAAAATTTGGTTCAAACATTCTTCCACACTTCATATGATCTTTTTTCCCAAAAACTATCCTAGTAGAGAAATAAAAGCCTTTTCTTATGGTTTGTAGCATTGTGATTTTCAATTCAAATTTTTATAGGTTTTCCTTTTTTCCTGATTGGAAGATCATATTTTTTGGGGTTTTGGATTTTTCTATTTACATATGTGAAGGAAGAAATCTAGTGGCCAATCAAAAGCAAGCAATGTATGTGTCTTTGTTATTGGCTGGGAGTTTATTTCTAGGGTTTTTTGGTGGGAACATATGGAGGCATCCATTTGTTTCATGCTTTAGAGCAAGGAAAGAAAGACATAAAAATGGGACTCATGTGATGTCTTTGTTGTATTTTTTGCCTTATCTCATATTTTGGTGACTAGTATGTTGTGATGGTTTAAAAAATAAAAAAATAGCTTTACTTTTACCATTATTCTTTCCTTCTTCCACCCCTATTTATGTTGGTTTGACAAGATAATGCACTTAATGAAACTTAGATTCAATTGATATATTTGGCATTTATCACAATATCAACTAATGAAATGATGCACTTTATGGAACTTCAATTCATTTGAAATCTTTGGCATCTATCACAATATTAACTAATGAAATGTGTCATGTGTTTCAAATTTTTGTAAAGTTGTTGGATCTAGTGATATATCTTCATTGATAGGGTTATGATGAGAAACTTCCATGGTACAAAGGAAAGCTACAAACTATGTAATTCTCTTGGTAGTTCTATTAATTTTTTTAGTAGCTATGGTCTATTTTGTGTTCACTAGCTATTAAATTATCTGATGAATTAATGCATTTTCCACCCACTATTCAATATGGTTTGACAAGATAGTGCACTTTATGAAACTTGATTCATTTGAAATATTTGGTATTGCATTTAATTGTAGACCTATGGAAACCCATGAAATCCTTCCAAATTTGCATTGCATTTCACTTTTGTAAGGCAACGTAAACCAAATGAATAAATGGAACATGTTGAGGCCCATGAAAAATATGAATGAAATTAAATATTGTGGAACATGGTTATCCTTCAATAAAAGATATATAAACATGTCACCTTTTAGATTTGAGCTAAAGTTTTGATCCACTACCTCTGGTCTAGGTTTAAGTTCTTCTTGGAACCAATTATTCATTTATAGAGATATCTTATTTATTTTTTTCATTTATTAAGATTCAATTTAGTTTTTTTGGCATCTACTTAAAAAATTATTTACTATTTTTAACAAATTTATAGGGTTTAGGAAAAATTTCCACTACTTAAAAGGAAAAGTAGATTTAATCTATTATGGGAATGCATTATTTCTAAAGACATATCATTGTTACATTAATAAACATATTCATTAATGTGGTGTGGAATTTTAAATTCCATTATTATGAATCATATGAAAATCATCTAGTGCACTTTGTTGGTCACTCTATTAGTGTCCAAGTAACTAGAATCCTAGAAAAAAATACTGATAGGGAACTAATTGTTAGAGTAATAAGTTATTATGTTTAATTAATTACATCACATTGATTAATTAATTAAGTCACTTATCACTTTAGTTACTTAAGCTAAACTTAGGCACATTAATAATTAATTATTTGTTAATTATTAAGTGTGCACACTAGGGTTTCCCTTTTAGGGTTTCTTGATCTCCTTTCATAAGGATTGATCTCATTGTAATTATCAACGGGAGAATATTTGTAGCTTTCATATCTTCTTGAAAGTTTCTCTCTTCTGTAGCTTTTTCTTGTTGAAGATAATTGCACCTATTGTTTTGTAGATCTCTTGTGTGGAAGGTGTTTTGTTTGTTGTTTGATCATGTGGCTCGTGGTTTTGTGCTTGTTTCACAATTCTAACATGGTGTCGAACACCCTTGCTTTATTTTATATCTCTTCTTTACATGGCCAGGGTTATTTGCATACGGGTGATCTTTTAGGGTGCAGCGAGTTGGATTTCTCAACTTCACGGTATCGAGGCGTGGTTCAGCGAGCCCTTCTCGGGTTGTGAGACCTGGCAACAAAGGTTGCGACTTGATCTGAATCTCCTTTGCTTATTTTTACCAAAATTTGGAGGTGGGCATCTTTTGGCTTTGTTTTGGCATGAATCGGACCTCTCCATTAGGTCGAGTTCAGATAGTCAAGATCGACCTTTGTTCCCGTCAAATTTGGCTTTTGTTTGTAGATCTGGGGTTTGAAAAAACTTTTTTGCGGATCTGGGGTGCTCAGAATTTTGGGCATTTTCAGCTCAACCGGACCTGTTGAATCACGCGGTCCAAAACCCAAAATATTTGTTGTTCAGTCCATTTCGACAAAGGATTGATGCGAGGCAATTTTTGTGCGTCACAGCCCCTCTCAACCACCAGCGGATCGAAAAAATAAAATCATACAAGTAAATTTTTTAATTTACGAACATTTTGGAAAATAAAATATATATTCTAAAAGTTTTGATTTTAAAAAAATCAAAACCAAAAATTAAAAAAATATAAAAGAGCCCTTTTAAAGGCACACTCGAACTGTGATGCCATTTGAGGAGGTACACCGTCTACATGAGCCTGCTTGAGCCTATCTCTGGTGCTCCTTTTGTGTCCTGCCCGTGACTACAGCCGTCCCGGCCCAGTCTGACTCTTGGCCAGTGGTAGCTCTCATTGCAATAATTTTTAAATAAAAAATCAATACCTTTTAATATATTTTTCAAAAAAATATATTTTGTCAATTTTTAATTTGTTTAGTTAAAAACATTTTTTTAATATGCAATTTATTTTGTTTTTCATGAAGCCATGCTGCTGTAACTGGAGGAGATTTTTTCCAGCATCACTAAAACTGGCGGACCTCCAGATCTGGAGGTGTTTTCCCTAAATTTGGTGGAGTTTTTTTTTTTGCCCACTCAGCCCCTCTCCGTTGGGCTTTTCAAATTTGCACCCAATATTCCAGAGGCCATATCTCGGCCATACGGTGGGATTTTTCAATGCAATTTTTTTGAAATGGGGTGGAATTTCGTGCTCTTCGCAGTGGTGTAGGTATTTTCAAGTTTTGACTTATAGTTTTTTCTAGAATTCTATTTTCTCAGTGCTATTGCTGTTCAGTTCTCATTTTGGAGACTTTGACGGGCCATATCTTCTGCATCCGGACACATTTTTGGGTGCTATTTTTTTTTAAACTGCATGTTTTTTTCTGTACTTCATCATGGTGCTACCAGTTTCCTCTTTTTCTGTAAGATAATTGTATTTTCAGCATGTTGTCTTATTTGGACATTGTAGACATTATGGGCTCACATTGCATGTATTTCTCTTTTGTAAACACACTAAGATAAAGTGTCTTAGCATTGTATGTGTAGTATTGGGTTTCTTGCACATCACTTTGTGCCTTATTGTACTCACACTATGATATAAAGTGCCATGGGGGTTGATGTTTTCCTTTGTTTTCCTTCATACCTTTTTCATGCGTATGTGACTTTTGGTTTCACATCCTTTCTATCAGCTTGTACTTTCATGTTTGCACCTTCAGATGCTCTTGGTTCCTCTTCATGCACTACTTTTTGGCATTCAGTTTCAGTGTACCTATCACGCCTCTCCATTTTTCAGCATTATGGGGGGGTTTCTACTGTTGGTGTTAATGCTTCTTTGGTTTCGCCTTGGAAGGAATCTTCCATTTCCTTAGTTGATCAGTGTTCTTCAGACTATTGGTACTTGTGCCATTTGTATCTTCGTTCCAGGTGTTTTCCTTTGTTTGCCATCTGATTCAAGTAGTGTCGTTGGGGGCACTCATGCAGATTGTTGTCTTCTTGATCCTGATCATCCTATCTTCAGAGGAGGTTCTTCGGCACCGTAGTAGTCATCTTTTGATAGAGTTTGCAGCTTCTTCATGTTTCTGTGATGTTCTACATGATCTTCTTTTTCAGGACATTTCCTTGATTTGGAGGTTTTTCAGTCCTTCAATCACCTTTGATCTCTTTTTGGAGTAGAGTTTTTCCCATGAGGTTTTCTCTATTTCTCCTCTTTATAGAGGTCTTTTGTTTGTACATGGGTACCTTACTTGGCCTTGTTTTTCGGGACCCATCTTTGCTTTCATGCATCTTTTTCTTAGTGTTTTAGCTACTTCCTAAGTTCATCTTAAGGGGGGGTGTTAGAGTAATAAGTTATTATGCTTAATTAATTACATCACATTGATTAATTAATTAAGTCACTTATCACTTTAGTTACTTAAGCTAAACTTAGGCACATTAATAATTAATTATTTATTAATTAGTAAGTGTGCACACTAGGGTTTCCCTTTTAGGGTTTCTTGATCTCCTTTCATAAGGATTGATCTCTTTGTAATTATCAACGGGAGAATATCTGTATCTTTCATATCTTCTTGAAATTTTCTCTCTTCTGTAGCTTTTTCTTGTTGAAGATAATTGCACATATTGTTTTGCAGATCTCTTGCGTGGAAGGTGTTTTGTTTGTTGTTTGATCCTGTGGCTTGTGGTTTTGTGCTTGTTTCACAATTCTAACACTAATGTCTTTGAGTGATCAATGTGCATATTAGGAATTGGTTGGAAATGTACTAGGCCAAAAAATTAAAATCATTTCCTAATGTTTATCTATTTAATAGTTTTTATTTTATATTTTCTTCAAAATTATTTTGGCTATGGCTATTTTGGATCATAGCATTAATGAGTTTGGTATTGTTTTCTTAAGTCATAGTTAGAGCACATGTGTGTTCTAGCTAGGGCTATGTTTGGGTTTAACATTTTAAGAACAACTCACATGGCTTATTTTTGTTTTGCATATGTGCCTAGTAAAAATTGTGTGAGTGGCAAGCTTAAATATAGAGCAGTGATGACAGCCAGGGTTTTACTTTTTTATTTAGCTGGCATCTCTCAGTTTTCTTGTTTTTGTTTCATCCTTAACATTTTAACTTTATATTTTTGCATCTTATCTACAATGGTGTTTTTTTCTCTATTTATTTTTTATAGATTTAGAACTTCAATGGAAGCACAATGATGTTACTCTTCGCTTCCTTTGGGTAATACCATCATGTAGCATGTTAATCTTCTTTTTACCTAGTTGAAATTATTTTGTGATAAAGATTATTAACATTTTGGAGAGCTAGAAGCAAGAAGAAAAAATCATTCTAGTGGATGGTGAAGAAAATGTTGTATTATTAATAATATAGTATCCTAAATTGCAATATCCGATATTTCAATTTCTAGTTTGCATTTTTTTTTGGCAAGGTCTATTAGTAATTTAAAACTAATTTTAAATAGTTAGCATTGTTGCAGTCTTTGTGTTTATTCAAAGACAACTAATTTTAAATAGTTTTCTTGGAGAGTGAATATTATAATCTATGATGTGAACAAACCATGCATAGTGATGAAAATTTGTTACCATCAATTTTTAATACCATTCTCATAATATTTTTTGAAAAATAAAACATCCTTCTTCAAGGTCTTGAAAGAGTACAACTAGTAGTGATTTCATAGTCTTGTTTTCCATGCTTCAAGCTCTCTCAAATGTTAATACCCTCTAATACTCAATAATCTTGGTCAAGTTAAGAGTGGTAGCATTTTCATGCTTCCATTGAGGTGCTCAAACTATAAAAAAGACCCATTATCATGGTTGTATAAATGGGAAAAATAGAATCATAAAATTTGAAGAAGGCAATGCTAGTCAAATGAAGAGAAGCTTCTTGGAGAATCTTGACCATTTCTTAGGTCTCATCTATCTTTCATGCTTGCTCAGGTACTAAGTCAAGGCCAATCCAAGATTCTTACATATATTCAATCTTGTTGCAATTTATTTTCTCCTTGAGCGTAGATTAGTATCATGGTCATAAGTCCTTAAGCATAGATTAATAATTGAAGGCAAGGGCTTAGATACAACAAAATACAAAATTCCATCTCCCGAATACAATTTGTCTATCTTTGTAGACTGACCCAAGTATTGGCGGTAATGTCATCTATAGACCTATGAAATCCCATGAAATCCTTCCAAAATTGCATTGCATTTCAATTTTTGAAGATAGGAAAAAGAAATTAACTGAATGGTACATCTTGAGGCACATGCAAAAAAAATGAATAAAATCAAATATTGTGCAATAGGCTTATAATCCAGTGAAAGATCTATAAAGTATATAAATTTTCATATTTGCTCTTAGGTTTTGATTCACTACCTCTAGTCTAGGTTTAAATTCTTGGAACCAATTCATTTACATACATATTCTACTTATTTTTTGAATTCATTTAGATTGCATTTAGTTGTATTAATTTATTTTCAGATCAAGGTTCATGTGTTCAACATAGCTTTGATTCATTTTACAGTGTAAAAACATGTTTGTTTAATGAAATCAATAAATGTCATAGCATTGCAAAATTTTCATTGTTTTTGACACTTGCTTAAAAGTTTGCTTCCTTTTGCTTTTACAAATTTATAGGCTCAAGAAATTTGTTGTTACCTAGAAGGAAAGATGCATTTAATTTGTTATGATAATGCATTATTTCTAGAGATA
>VDFB02120341.1:95438-202702 GCA_007258455.2 Sequoia sempervirens | reverse complement strand
CCAATTCTTGTAGATCTCCATTCACACACTGTCAAAGATATCTTTCAATGCAGACCTTATTGACAGACTGTAATTGGATTTTTAGATACCTTTTAAGGGTTGTCAAAACATAACCAAAAACCAATATATGTTTCCTTGGTGAAATAGGTTCAATCTTGACTGACCATGTTGCAAATTAGGCCTAATTAGGCCAATGACACACTATGGCTCATTGTTTCTTCACCTTCCAAGTTCAAACTAACACAACTAACACCTTGAACACCCTTCATTGGACTTGACCTTTCTTAATAAACCACAAAAAAAAAACATTCTCAAACATGTTTCCCCAAACCCTAGGTCTGCATGACTTGATTGTTCCTTAATTCTCTATTGTCATACTGTAACAGCCTTAAGCCTTAAGTTCACACACATAAACCTTATTCTTTTGATCTGAAACTTATAGAATATGAAATTAAATGCAATAAATATCAAACTCATTGAAACTTAAGAATTTCCACTAGATACAAAAGGAGAAACACAAATTTCTTAGTTATTGTTTACCCTAACAGAGGGTTTTGGCAGTTTTGACAGAATTTGCTATAACTTGTTCAAATTTACACCAATCTACATGAAACAAGAATAAAATGGAAGGTGATTGAAGGTAATTTAACTTGAAATCAAAAATATTTTTTCTCCTGCCCGTACTAGGCCGTACCCTAAAATAAAACTATAGAAATATGAAGAAAATAATAGAAATACAGTGTTTTTCATTATTCCATTTAAAATTTTCAATCACCCACAAGTTACAAAATGCATACCGGGCCTTTTTAAAGGAATTTCAAACTGACTCATTACTTCCTAACTACTTCCTAATGAATTTGAACAAGGTGACTATTCACCTTCCACCTTTTTGCAACTTTTTACCTTTTTACAACTTTTGCATTTGTGCAATTTTTGCAAATAATGACAACTTTTCAAAAAAAATGGACATAGGACTTAAACCTTAAACCTTCTAATAACCTAAACATAGGAAAAATGACTTATAAGACCTCCTTACAATGTGGAGACAATAAAATTGAATCTAATTTCAAGATTTTCTGAAATGGAACGTGATGTCAAGATGCTCTTGCACCAAATATTTTGGTCAAATAATGTTGTTCCTATTTTTAGTTAATGACATCTGTTAGGTCTCAAAAGTGTAGGTTTTTAAACCATAAGGGGTTGCTAATCCCTTGATACACATTTGGCCCACAAACAAGGTAAACAAGACTGATTACCTTCTGCTCTTTAGGCTCTACCAGACCTAGGCGGGTATACCTAAACAATAAGGCAGATTTGCAATTAGATATAGTTCCTAGATTGAGAAACCTACTCACTATGGTACGTGAAGGTGGAGTAGATGTAGAGCTTTGATATCTAATTCCTATTGAAACTAGTTGAGCATTCAAGATTGTGATTTGTATTTTGTATGCAATATCCTAAGTATGACGAGTGCCTACCCCTATTGGGTGAACAGAGTGGATGAGTGAATGGTGATTAATGGAATGGATACATAGTTGTAAGATAGGTAATCTTATTTTTTAGTTTAACTCGAATTACTGGGCACTTGAGATGTATGCACCTTGTGCAAATGTGCAAGTATGTTTATCATAGTGTTCTTCTTTAATAATCCCAGTGATATCCCCTCAAGATATTGTGAAAGTATGAAAGGATTTTTAATTCTTGAGTTAATGGAAACCAATCAAAACAACTTCTTTAAAAGGATTTTAACCCTGGGTAGAAACCAATTAAAGTAAACTATCATAAAGGATTTTAATTCACATCAACTTAGAAACCAATCAACTCTTTCACACAGTAACATCAAATGTGCTATGATAAATCAGATAGATTTAAATAACTTGAACATACCACTTTGGAGAGAAAAAAGTAATAAATGAGCATTTAAATCAACACAATAATTGAACACTAGAAATGAATTACGATTTATGAATAGTTTGTTCCATTGTATTACTTCAAAATATAAGCATTATAACAGAAGTCTTTGAAATATGGTATGGATGGGCGAATTATGCAATCTATTTTCTTACTAATGCCTACTCTAATGGAATGGAATGTGATGATGATGATATGATATCTCAAAATTAGGCCCCGGTTTCCCTATTTGTATGGGAATCAACAAGCTTCAGGCCTGTTACAAAAAGTCACATTGTTTCATAACTAAAACATAAATAGAATAAACATAAAAATATTAAGAGTTTTCTAGTGGATGCACTATAGTTCGTTAATCTCTAGCAAGCTCCCATGGTCATCTAAGACCTATTCAAGGCTTGTGCACCATGATTGTGTATCCAAAACTATCAAAATCTAGCCCTTGTCACTCCTCTCTTACTTGGCCTGTGAAATGAACAAGTTAACCTTTGACAAATGCTCCACGTACCTACTTTAAGCATGAGTGTTTGCATTATATATGATGTATTTCATAGCATACTCCAATTCAAAGATTCTCCCAAGTTGTTGGTGCATCCTCTTAAGCACTTCCTCTTCATCATTAATCGCATCAAGAATAGGTGTTAGATAGTTGGCAATTTTGTCCTTCCATGTATCCTGATCTTTCAATCTTGTTTCTTCAAAGAAATTGGGTAAGGCCATACTCAGTGGCTGACTGAAATCACTCAACTCATGTGTCAGGGTATTGTGAAAGTCCCTATGAGCTTTCATGAGTTCCTAGAATTCTTGTAGCATAGTAGAGTTATCTTCTTTCTTTGCAATGATCTGAGACTCTACCTCCTTCATCCTATCACTCAATCTGGTGTTTTCTAGTAATGTTGCATATGTTTTGTCATGAATTTTTCAAAATCATTCAACATGTTTGTACATGTCTTGGAATCTCATGCAAACTATTTCTGATGCCATCTCAAAGGTAGTGGTTTTGATTTGTCCCTTTAGCTCTTCTTGTTCCTTCTGCACTTTCTCATGCCTTCTTTTCCAATATGTTTTTTATGACATTGCCTCAAGAACTTTCCTTTCATGTTCAGCCAATGGGGAATAAAGCCTTGAAGAAGAAGACGGTAGTCTATCCCTATAGCTAACCAGCTCTTGTTTCAACCTTTCATTTTCTTCTATCAACCCCTAGTTATCCCTTACCAGTTTTTGAATCTGAGCCTTTGTGAATTTGGCCACATTCACATTCAAATCGGCAATTTCCATGGGATTTCTTTCTCCTACTCTTTGCACCAAAATATTTCCAAAAATATGATCATGATCAACTAGGGAAGGCTTTTTCCCTAGTGGATAGAGTGCCCATATCTTCAAGGTAGTATTGTTAGGATTAAATCTTGATCCATTGTAGATCTTGTCACCAGCTTCAGCTGTTAAGTGCAAGGTTTTATTTTTTCTTTTCAAAAAACTATCAAATACAATTGTTGAGCTAATATCCCATCCTAGAAGGAGCATAACCCCAACCTCTTTCAATAATTCCCTTCCTCTCTTAGCAATCATATGTTTCATTTCTTTATCAATTTCATGTTGAATTTCTTTTAAAGCATATGCTTCCTTCTCAGGGTCAATATCCTTCAACCTTTCCCTTACCACCTTTCCTTTATATTCATATATGAAAGCTTTAAATTTAGGAGTTTGGACAAAGGCATCATCTGCAATGAACTCTTGACTGGCTCGATGCCTCACATCATCAAATAGCTCATCAAAAGCTTCAAATTTTACTACACTCCTTTCCAATGGAATTTCATATGGAGGAATGATAGGAGTATTGATCTGTGTGACTTCATCCTCCTCTTCAACATCATCTTCTACCATGATTGGTGTATTAACTGAAAATCTTACCTCTGGAGTAGGCTGAGGTGACAAATGGTCTAATGGTGCTATATTTTTTGCTTTCCTCAAAGAGCTAACATTTCTTCTTCTCTCAAATGCCACCAGAGGTACATCCTTTTGTTGGAAACACAAGGGAAGACAACTGAGAGGGGGGCTGAATTAGTTGTCACAGAAATTACACATATTAAACTTATTCTCAAATCTGATAAATAAACATGAAAGCATAAACCATCACCACATCAAAAACACACATAACACCAAGATTTTTTACATGGAAACCCTGTTAGGAGAAAAACCATGGTGGAGGTTAGTCCACAAGATTATACCCTGTTAAAAGTATTACAAATGGGGAATGTACATGCATTCAGGCACACTTCCTAGAGAACACTACTCAAATACAAATGGCTTACTGCCCAAAAGAAGACTCACTGTCTTACAATCACATTCAAATTACATCCAGAAGATTTTGAACTGAGAAAATAGCATCTTCTAATGCCTGATTACAATTCTAGTTAAGCACATAAAAACTTTCTTCTTATCACTCTTCTTCACACTTTACTTCTGCCTTCAAAAGATTAGAACATTATTCACACACAGCATACATACCACACCATCATCAAATGATATAATCAATTGATCATATATATCCACAACTAAGGATAACATCAACTACATGTTGTCCCAACAAAATATAAAATGTGTACAAACTATCGGCCAAATCAATAAATAATTTATCAATGCAAACCAAAAAATGTTGGCCAAAACATAGTAAGGACCCAAAACAACATCCTCAAATACAGAACACCTTCAAAAATTATGCCTCGAAGATCCGCAACACACTGCAATCACCTTGTCGGCCATGATCATGAAAAACATGAACTCAGAGAAGAAAATCACCAATCGCGAGTACAACAACCAATGTGTACCAACAACATAGATAGAGCACAATCTAGAAACATCCACAAGCATCATGAATCACCACAGAAGCATCTGCAACAAATCAAATTACTAGAATCACATCATCTTATTTCAAGAACACCGACTAAAGAAACAAAGCAATTATCAGAACACAGATACTCATAACTCAATCAAATCTTCATGAAAACCTCTAAAAATTCATGTGGATAAACTAGATATACTTTCCAACAAACCCTTTAATCCAAAACCTCTTATCATCAATATACTAAGCTAGCCACCATACTGAACTTCACTGCATCACCGACAACCTGTAACTTATTTTATTACAATTTTCTCAATATCCTAGACATATACAGCCTTAAAGAAATTAATGCCAATAGTGTTGACATCAATGAAAACCACATATTAGAAATATCCAACAATCTCCCCCTTTGGTATTGATGGAAACACATGATGTGAAAAACACCATCAATGATACTTTCTCTTAGCACTTTCTCCCCCTTAGATTTTGACTCTTTTCTCCTTAACTCTTTCACAGTTTTTCACATGACTCTTCTCCCCCTTTGACATCAATGACAAAGATACACATTATCTTTCTCCACACAAGCTCTGAACCACATATCTGAACATCTGACTACTCCCCCTGAGTAGCAGCCACCATACTGAACTTCACTGCATCACCAACAACCTGCAACTTATTTTATTACAATTTTCTCAATATCCCCAACATATACAGCCTTAAAGACATTAATTCCAATAGTGTTGAAATCAATGAAAACCACATATCAGCAATATCCAACACCTTTATTATCTCTTCTTCATGCAGAAGAAACTATTCAACTCTCTCCATGGTGTCTTGAATTTCATAAAAATCTTCTACATAAGATGGGTTAGTTTTCAATCTCCAAGCCTCAGACATAACAATCCTATTGTATGTATTTTCTCTCATGATTGCCTAACTATCCTCACAATTCCTAAAAAAATATCAACATCAAACTTATGTTGATATCCTTTCAGTTTCTGAGAAATTTTGGCATCACTTATAAGGTGCTCAAGGTTAAATTCTTCCTCTTATTTCCAGTCGGCAAGCCATAATAATTTAACTTGCTTCCAACCAAGTCATACCCTGATTTAGCAATAATGGTGAAATCACCAAAGCACAAAGTAGAAGGCATGAATTTCTTCCTTCCAAAGATTTTCAAAGGCATAAAGGTTGAATAAGATAATTGTCTTATAATTTCAAGATAAACAACTCTATCTGGCACAGTCTTAGGGAGCAAATATGATTCTGCCTCAAATCCATACACCCTAATGATAGTACAATCTGAAAAAGCATACCAATCTCCCCAATTTTAGTTTATCTTTCCATCATGGCCTTTCTCCTTTGGTCAGAGAAACCTCTGTACTTCGGGGGATAGATTATAATCACATTTACGGCCAAGCAATTTATACAAGGGGTTGACAAAATGCTCCTCAAAGTACAAGTAGTGGGATCTCCCACATCTGCTATCCCAAACTGATGTCCACATTTTCACTAGTCTTGAATTACCATCGCTATCTAGATATTTTACTCTTAATTCTTCTCCCCAAAGTCCCATCACCTAGCCCTCGTACAGTATCATGTGCATAAGAAGTGAATAGTTCTTGAAATTGATAGCTTCATTGTTATTCTTAATAGCATTAAGATCACTATTAATGGCCTCTGACAGATACTTTGCATAATCATAGGGCCTAGAATCTTGACTCTGAATGCCTATGGCCAGAACCATGGGAGCTATACTCAGGTTGGCAGGGGCCTCAATTCCCAACACTTGGCCAGCTGAATAGTATGTGTACTGATAATATTCTTCAAACAATTCTACAGAAAATGGGGGCTTTTCATTGCTAGTAAACCTCATAGGTGGATTTCCTAGAACCTTGGGTCTATGCAGAGGTAGCTTCCACCTCTTGTAACTCATATCCATAGAGCGATACTCCTCCAGCAAGTCTGTCAGCCGTAATTTCTTTTCCAAAGAAGTGTCCACTTGGAAAACCATGCAAATATAATCTCTTGTTATGACCATAAACTGTGACCCATCAGGAAAATTAATTGCCCTTGTTTTGGGATTATAATTCTTTTCCAGTGCTCTAATTAACTCTACATTCACAAAAACATTTGGCATTACTAGCTTCCCTAAATTCAAATTCCATGGGTTCGAGACTAGGCTATATCTTTATTTCATCATATAATGATATATGAACAAATTGTAGCCTCTATGTGGAATCCATACATCTCCCAAATTCTTATGCTTGTCTACTAGGGTCTCACATGATGGGTTTAGCTGAGCAATCTTCATGCTTTAGGCCCAAACCTAGGACACTGATCTATCAAGTCTTGACTAAGAGGTCTAGTTTCATTTTTTTCCTTTTTGTTCTTATCTTTTATGGGGTTTTATCCATTCTAACCCTAACAATGTTGTACTTCAAGCTATATTCAAAAATTTACATTCAACTGAGCCAAGGTGTACTTACTTGAGTGAATGCTAGAATTTCTGAGCTACTTGTTTTCATCCAACTCCATCCTATGGATGCTTAGCCACAGCATGTAATGAATTTTTATTTCTCAGAGGCTTCTTTTATCAAATTTTAGCACACTTAAACCAGCTTTGGTTCATAAATGGTGCTCGTGCCACCTTCCTATAAAACTTGTGTATTAATGGCAGTTGTCTCTTCGATGACTTAATCCGTCAAATCAATCTGGTGACAATTACTTCATATTTTGTTGATGAGACTCTGATCACAACGTATGTATCTCTCTTTGATATCCTTGGCCATATTTTGATAAATATCTAAGAGACATTCAGGCTTCTCTAATAGATATCGCAATGTCTCTTCGATATTTACTTCTTAGTTTTCTCCCTGATGATTTTATTTTTTGTCGATGAGACTAGTGCATATCTCTTACCGACAAGCTTATGTCTCCTTGACATGTCTATTTTTTTCCTCAGTGGTAATAGTTGTTGATGATGTCTATGTGACTTTCCTATGTCGGGGAGACCCGAGGTCACCTCTCTCCAACATCCCTTAGTCTCATCGATATTTTGTGCCAGAATGTCGAGGAGACTTTTGATAATGTCTTCTCGATATCTTTGTGTCTCCTTGACACATCATTTTTAGGATATCAATGAGACCTCATCCAATGTCTTTTTGATATTTTTGTGTCTTGTCAATACTTTGCTCCTTGAGTGTCGAAGAGACTTCTTTGCTTCTCTCCTTGACATGTCGATGTCTCTTTGACATTGTTGTTTCATCAATGCTTGTTCCGCCAATGATTTACTGTTTATTCTAAAGTTTAAAATGGAAAAGAAAATAAAAATAATAAAAATTATACTTACTAATATAATATATGTGATAGAGTAAATTTTCACCCCATGTGCAAATTTCCCTTTTTACCTTTCCCCACTTTAGAAAACCAAGTTCGGAGGCAAAAATCTGCATAATCCCACTGCCTTGGTTCCACTTGGCATTTTTTTTGTGTGTCTATAGAAGTGAAACCATCATGGACGCACGTGCGATGCGCTAACATCCATAACGGATTCCCACATTTGGAGCATGCAGAGATGTTACACTTTCCATTTTGAACAAGTTGTAACGCCTCCACTTCGACCTCACTGACCCAAAATATCCTATTATGCTCATTTCCTCTACAAATTCACCATTCCTTCATGCAATCTCATCTTTTAGCAATCTTTTGGAGCCATCTTTTCAGCAATCCATTTTCCATACATCTTTGAGCACTCCATTTGCACTCCATCCAGCATTGCAGCACCAATAGCATTGTTCAATCACTTTAGTAGAGCAAGTTTGGGACCACACCATTGTAGTAGAGGCTCAAGTACTCTCATCTTCTCCCTATTTTCCTTGAGTGCTTTTGGTGGAGGTGGTTTTGGTGCTCTTGAATTTTGTTGGAAAGAAGATCTTATTTGTAGGAACCTTTTGGTATAATCTTCTTATCTCATTTGTGCACTACTTTTCCATTCCATAGTCTCATTTCAACCTCCTTGAAATCATCTATCGAGCTACCAGTTTTCTTTCAAAAATTTTCTCTTGTCTTTTGTATTTTCTGGTCATACGGACGCTAGTGCACCGCACTGTCTTCCCAATTCCGTGCTTTCATCCTCTAACAGAAAGCTCTCTGAGACACAGAGCTAAATCTAAAATTTGACTCACTTGACCTCCTTCCTGGTTTTGAATTTGTAGAGTGATTGGAGGGCCCTCTAGTCCTCATCATTCTCATTCCTTATTTCCTGAAACCCACATTAGTTGAGGTAAGTTTGGGTATCCCTCTACTCTTGGTCTCCCTTGACCTGGGCCTTAAACGTGGTTGGTCCCCCACTCTCACATTTTTGGCGAACCCAATGTGAACCATTTTGGTTCCATCGTGTGATATTGAAAGACCCTTTTCTTGTGTTCTAGGAGTGTTGTAGGTTTGTGTGTTGTGAGGCTCTTCACCTTGCAACCTGACCTGCGACCCCTAGTAGACGTAGTTAAAAGGTTTCGAAGGTATTGTGTAGTGAAACCTTAGTTGGGTCATTGTCCTACCTTGCTACCTTTTGGGGAATATGTTAAAGCCTTGTCTAGTGTGTGTGATGGCCTCTTCCATGCATCAACCCACCCCCACTGTGTAGCCTGTAAGTAGTGACAATGGTATAACCTTCACCTCACAGGACCTACTGATGGGTTTTAACAGAGAACCATCTCCTTTGTATATTTATGTGCAAATTAATGGGAACATTATACTCGGTGTTCTTATTGATCCCACATCCCAAGTAAATATTATAACTGAGAAAATAATGTTAATCAATTTCTTGCATAAGGATGGGTGTGATGCGCCCGTAAGTACCATCCGCATACACGATGGAATTTTTGTGCCTCCCTTAGGTAGCATTGTCTAGTCAGTCTAGGTCGAACCTAAAACTGTGAAACTTTTGTTTGAAATCATCCCCAGATCTGAGCTCTTTAGGGTTAAGTTGGGTATCCCTTCGCTGGAAGCTATGAATTTCATGCCCTCGGTCATGCATAAATGCTTGAAATTTATCCATGAGGGTTTTGTGCATGTGATTCATGACACCGGTTATAGACCATCGGTTGCACGTGGAAGCTACTCCTTGGACTAATCTTGGTCTACGCCTATGGGTGCCCTTCTGCCCAGGAGGGAAATTTTACATCAAACTTATCAAAACTACCAGAGAGGGCATCAAATGCTGAGAGTAAGATACCCCTCGTCACCTTATGCCATCTCGCATAGGGCTTGCTTGAAAGTTGACAGTGATGCTTCTAGGGCACACAGAAGGAAAGAAGAGAAGTGGTCTTAGGATCCTCCTTCTTCTTCTTTTGATGCTCCCTCTTGCTCTGGTGTAGTACCATTAGATTATTCCCCGCACGCACAAGAGAATCCTGTGATGCCCGCACAATGAAAGTCAAAGCATCCTGCACTAGAGCTTCCGGTGTTGCCAACAGAGCCTAGACCCGCCTAATATAGTGGGAAGAAAATTTCTCATGGGGAGTCCTCTCTATCTCAACCTCCAAGGCCTCCTACCACCCTTGCTTCCAAAGCAACAAGTGGGAAGAGGCCCACTACCGAGGCTCTTCAACTGACTCCTCCTACTACTTCTCAACTTCCTCCCCTTGCTCCTGTACAGGAGTCTATTCCTTTGCCAGAAATAGCCACAGTGGACACTCATATAACTAAGCAAGAGCCTTTTGTCCATGTGCAACCCCCAGCCTCTAGCTCTAAGATTCAAAGAAATCACCTTGCGCACAAGTGCAAGCACCGATGAAAGTCTCTTATGGCTAAGCAAGCCGCTCAATAGAGGAAAAAAGAAGAGGAGAAGACCGCCCATGCCTTAGGGACTGCTGCAATGTCCTCTCTTCTCCCCTCTACTTTAATTCAAATTAGTTTTGCACCACTTCTAGCTCCCGCAGTGAGTGTGAGGGCGCCTGTACAGGTGTTCATCACTCCTTCGGTAGAGCCACCTCTGTTGAAATCTATTCTAGATGTTCCACCCTTTCCAAATCCCATAGATATGGAAAACACTTTGGTGGTGTCTATCACGATTCTCTCTGCCTCCTCTTCCTTTTCACCTCTTACCTCATCCGTGGGGAGTTCACATCTCCCGACAAGGCCGACGTTGGAGAGTATTTCTTCTGATAGTGAAGAACATAAGATGAGTCCACCTCCCTTGCGAGGTGGCCCTATGTTGACTTGTTTTGTTTTAGCAACAGAACCAGTCTCGGCTTCTCCTAAGTTTGTCACTGCCCCAAAATCACTCTGCGGTGGATCTTAGGAAAACCTTCTCCCATCCCCTGGGATTGAGCATAGCACTCCTATGAAGTGTTTGCTCAATTCCGTAGATGAAATTTTGACCCTGTCAACAATCTTCGCCAAATCGTTGACTCTTACTCCACAAGAGGTGAGTGGAGAAGACCTTGAGGGGCCTTCTTCCTTAGCCCTTGTTGATGGAGGGTCGAAATCTCCTCCCCTTGACATTGCACCACTATAGGATCATCCTCCTTCCCCCTATGATGATCTTGAGTGGGAAGCAAATGACCTCCTAGTTGATCAATGCTAGGGGAGGACCTCTCTTTATCTATAGATTAGATATGTGTTTGTATGTGTTTCCCCCATAACTGTGTTATGTGTGCCTGGAGGACCCAAGTCACCCTTTTTGATGCTTGGATACAGGCATTTTTTTTGTGTTGTAAACCTTCTTCTATTTATATCATCATTCTTTCGTGTTTGTGCTTGATTTTCGGTAAATTGTGGACAATGAAAAGCATTGGGGGCATTTAGGCTTCCCTTCCATTTTGACCCAATTTTTTGTTTTTATTTTGTTTCTCATGCATTCTTCTTGATCTGGTTGGGGATTGATGATCTTTTTCCTTGCACTGTGGTTACCTATTTTTTATGAGCTTCGACAGATCTAACCCTGCGGAACCAGATCCCCATGTGCCCTTTGTTTGTGTGTTTCTCCTTTGCTTTCTCTTTATCTTTCTCTCTTCTTTGCTTGAGTTGTCCCTCTCATGTGTGACAATGCTTTTCTTCAACATTTCATTTTTTATAAAATGTATTCGCTACTAACGAATCTTTCCTCAAAAATATTTTCCAAACAACTTTCTTTAGAATCGCATTCTCAACTTGGAACTTTAACAGAACATGTTTCTTTCATCATGGGTTCGTAAAGAAAGGGGTTGGCAACCTTCCTTCGAAGTGGGAACATCTTTGACCTTCCCCTTGCATGGGGGAATATTCTTCCTTTTGAATTCCTTGATGAAGTGAACATCTTTCAAAAGGATCCCTTGATGATGGATCAATTCAAAAATGAAATTATTTGCTTTCAAACTGTGTGTCCCTTGAGTGGAACCCTTTTTTGTGTCGAGTTCCCAAGGAACCCCTTCGAAAGTCTTCTTGTTTGATTAACGGTCTGCATGACTGTCTGCTTGCCTTCCTGCGTGGCCGCTACTTGACATGTTCTATTTGAGGATGAATGTGTCGCCGCTTTTGACTCTTCATTGTCTGCTTCCTTTGGTTCCTCCATGAGACAGATCTTGGGGGATACCTCTCTATAGAACCAAGCACCTATAGGGAGTTTCCTTTGAGCTTACTTCATGCAAGAGATCTTGGTGTTTGTTCCCCTATAGAACCAAGAACCTATAGGGCCCTTCCCTTTGGTTTCCTCCATGTGAGAGATCTTGGGGGATACCTCCCTGCAGGACCGAGAACCTATTGGGCACTTTCCTTGGATGTTTTTCATGTGAGAGATCTTGGAGAATATCCCCCCTTCCAGGTTTGGTGATCTACAAGGAACTTTATTTCTTCAACTTCATGGTTCTAAGAAGCTATGAAGTCCTTTGCTTGTCCTGCACTCTCAAGTTTTCCAGATCGTGGTCTACTTCCTTGGATGAGCCTAGTTTTTTATTAAATTTTGGGTAGAATTTATAGTCCATCTGTTGGCAGTATTATTAACTTTGGTAGCTAAGTGCTAATATTTGCATGATGTCGCTCTTATTAATATTTGCATGATGTCTCCCTTAAAACACTAACTTTGGGTTTAATTCCCTCCCTATGAATTTTTAATGGTATGACATATTATGTGGATTATCTATATCAATTTTGTGCATGATTGATGAATGTTCCTTAAGGTGATTTTGGATGTGCAATTATGTGTACTGACATTATCCTGCAGGATATCAATTATGGATGCTAAGTTGAGAAAGGAAACTATTAGATGAACATGCAGGGAATCATTCAAAGGAGTCAACCGGGTGCAGCGGCAGATTCCCCGCTGTAGTCAAACGTAACCACTCTGCCACTCTTTCCTTGCTTTCCCTAAATGGCATTCTCTCAGTTAGTGAGATTCAACCGCCCTGTTTATTTGGTAGAATAAATAAGTATTTGAATCTTAAGGATTCATAGTTCTTGATTATTGTTGGAAAAATGATAGTGATATTTTATTAAGCATTTTCTACTTTTCAATATAGCCATGTTGTTACTTTGTTTATATATTTTCCAATGAATGAGATGATAGTCTGAGTGTAAGCATCTAAGTTCACTCTAGTCTTAGTGGATACTCATCCAAGGGGGCCCACTTGGTGAGTAATCCTTTCCTTAGAGTAATTAGTTTAATTAGCATTTTTTGTTTTGTACTTAGTTGAAATCTGGCACCGACTATTCCTGCAGCCACTAGAAGTCCATTCTTTGTTTGTTCTTGCAGCCAAGGCAGGCAAAGTAGTTCCTATTTGTTGCTCAGATCTTTTTATATATTTTCATTTGGCATAGTGATTGATTAATGTTCAACATTTTCCTTCTATAATTTACTTCCAGTATTGTGTTTCTTAGCCATAGATTAGAAATGACTACTTAAGAGTTCCTAGTACACATATTGTGCTAGCCCATTTCAAGTTCACATCCCTGGTTTGACAAAGTAAATGTACCTTCATGATGATTAAGATGACCATTTAGGTTAGATGTCCAATCTCTGAATCATGGCTAGAAGGGCCTGGTTATTGAAGTCATTATAAGAGGTAGACATTTTTGGCATCGTTGTCAAGGATGGTGTCAAGCTAGGAAGTCCTTCGGATTCATTGATATTTTCTTTTCTTTAGCACTTTTTCTTGATTTCTTCTTCAAATACCACTTGCTTAGATGTGTAGTGTTCCACTATTCTTTTCCCATTCTTTGTGTAAGTAAGCTGATGCTAAGTTGGTTAAGCTCTAAAACCTCCAGATTAATAGCCTTTTCCCTAGAATCCATCCAAGAAACATGGGTGATTCCTTCGTATCTGAACATGATCCACTCTGCCAAGATTATGACTACACTGTTGATGCTCCTAGACCTGAACTATCACCTACCACTTTGAAAGAAGCCGCACTACAGTGGTTTGTGAGTCTAGGAAAAAATTCCATGGGAACTTGGGAGGACATGAAGACAACATTCCTTGGAACATGCAAAGACTATTGTGAGGGTAGTAATACAAAATAAGGAGATGCCCTTGGAGTATAGCAGAAAGAAGACGAGATCCTGGAAGATTACATTTCAAGGTTTTTGAAATCTCCACATTATACAGCCAATGAGGAATCAAAAAAGTTGCTTTTCTTAAAAGGAATCAATGAGATTTGCACTAATGACATGGAGCTAATGGCACGAATAGATCTCACTCAGGTTTCTTGGGAAGGTATCGAGCAAATATGTTAGGATTATTCCAGAGTAGTTTCAAAAAAAGAGAGAACTTACCAATCTTTTGTGGGAAAGTCATCTACCGATGAAATTCTAAAGATAGAAATTACTAATGAATTGGTAGATTTCAGGCAAGACATTATAGACCATCTAGCCACCCAGCTGGATACACTTTAGGCTAAGGATGAGCATGAGAAGAAGAAATATTGTAGATACAAGATGATAATTAACAGCCAGATTTCACTTGAGTTCAAACCACTATGGACTAAGGAAGATCAAGTCTACCCTGTGGCACAAAGGAAACTCTAGATTCCAAGACCAGGTATGTTACCAGACCCACTATCCTTTTTTGGACCTAACTAGGCAATCAGTTGCATGCAGCCATCTTCTCAATCCTAGCAGCTTGCCATGACACCTCCACCTGCTAATACATTTTAGCTACCATATCAACCCTCACCTTACCTAAATAACACACCACAGCTACAGCCAAAATACCTTGTTGATTTAAACCCGTGTATTGTGAGTATAAGAAATATTCACTTGAGTTCAGGAACCACTGTATTAACTCCTTCCACATCCCCCACCATTGAGCGATTTGTGGAAAAGGAAGAGGGACCTCTGAATAATCTCATTCAGCTTACCATACCTAGAAATCCTGAACCAGTTCTAGCCAAGAAAATTGCACAAAAGTCACCATTTCCTCAAAGGTTGGAAGTTTCCAAGCATAGGGAAGACAAGGAAGATACAACTTTTGACATCATGGATCAGCTAGGGAACACATATGTTCAAATACCCCTATTTCAAGATGTTCCAATCTATGGTACAACTATCAAATAAGCCCAAGCAAAGAATGCTCTGAATAACTTAGGAGCAACAATCACTAAGGACATCCTGTAGCAACCAAATGTTGTAAACAAAAGACCTACCCCTACTGTCCTACAGCTTGCAGACATTCATATTGGGTATTGGTCAAGGAAGGTGACTATTTCTAGTAGCAGGAATACTAAAAAATGTATCTTTATCTTCCTACTCAGCTAACCCATAATAAAGAGGGTCTTGTATAGCTACAAGTTGGTGAAGAGGCAAAATAAATTGACCTAGTAATGCATTTCATGATGTTAGCCAGAATTCCTCTCTTGCAATTTCAAGACGAAGATGGAATTTCATCTTCTACTTCGGTCAGAACACTTCTGCTTGTTCTTCCTATAGTCACTCCTTCTATAGAAGTTCTTCATGCAGACGTTATCTCTGCAACAGCAGATTCACTGAAGTTTCATCAACATGTAGATGATATGAAGGTACTAGATATTGTACCCTGCATCCATAGGATCTACATCAGAGATGAGTGTCAACAAGTAGGGCAGCCTTGACAAAAAATTTACCCTACATTGAATAAAATGATTAAATCATAACTACAGAAATTGACAACTGATGCATCTATCTATCACATCCAGTGGATTCCTACACTGGTAATCTTGCCAAAGAAGAAAGGAATATGATGAGTTTTTGTTGATTATAGGAAATTGAATGTTGTCACCAAGCAGGATCGTTTTCCTTCACCCTTCGGTGGCCAAGTTTCGGACTCACCTGTAGAAAAACTTTAGAGAGGGTGGCTAGAACCATACAAAGTTGCTCAGCTCATCATTATTGACCCTATTGGATTTGGGTTACTTGAACCAACCTCCAAGGAAGACCTCCTGTAGGAACTCGCCCAGCATTCAGTTCATGAGCTCCCTGCAACCAAAAGAGGTGGACTTAACGTCCCACCTTTTGGCTAAATTAAGGTACGAACTTTCATAATAAATATTTCCACTTTAGTGGAAATCCATTTCTTCACCCATCCACCCATTCGTCCATCTGTATCACCTTTCTCTCTCTTCAATCATTTCATTTTGCCTCGCTTCACTTCGCATAACTTGCATTGATTGCTCAATTATTTCAAAAAGGCGTAACGGTACTTTCTCTCCATGATCTTTGTACCACAATCTTTCGCACACTCAAGTATGTATGTGATAATTCTCATCTCTTAATTACCTTTTAAGTGCATTTGTCTAATCATGACACATTACTATAGGCGATTATATAATATGTCATTATTTCTTGTCAAATCATCGCTCCCTTCTCGTATGTGCAGACACATGTCCAAATTGAGGTGGGGGGGAATAAAAAATGCAAATATATTGCCTATATGTCAAACCATAATATGCCTGCATCAGAAAATTTAAATGAGCCGATTTGAAATTTTGGCTTGTATGTGTGAAGTGACGTTAACTGAGCCGCCAATTCTTTCCATTATCACTCTCATTTATCACCTCTTTTTTTGCCATAATTCCTTAATTTCCTTGTCAAAAACTTGAGTTATAAGTTGTAAATGGTAAAAGCAGAGGCAGAGGAAGAAATTCAGTTGGCATTAGTAGTAAAAATTTGGCAGAAAGGTGGTGGTTTTTAGAGTAGAAATTGCAGAGGAGAAAATTATAGACAATGGGAGGTGGTTTAAATCATCATGAGCCTTCAGTTCACGACGCTTTACTGCAAGATGTGCAATGCCTACCAGAATTCCAATGATGTGGATGGCTTGATTATTTTATGAGACTGGATGGTTTTGATGAGGGTGTTTCCCTTGAATTTTCCCATACATTTTTAGAAGGAAAAGCCATTGTAAAAGGATTAGAGGTTGTGGCCATAGAAGAGAGAATTACAGAAATTTCAGGGTTACCTGCTGATGGAGAAAATTACCCTGCCTCTAGGGATGCCAGGTCAACCAGAGCTAAATTCACAGTACATGGTAACCCACCGATTAGCATTGACAAGCAAGGTGTAAAAATAATGTCTCTACCCAAACCTTGGAAGTAGGCATCCAGCCACATTATAAGGTACATTACCTACGAGGGGCGTTTATCAAATTTGCATTCAGTACATTTCAATCTCTTGAGCCATATGAGGCATGGGAGGAGGATGAACATGCCCAATGTTTTATACAGTCTTCTCTCCATCATGGCAGTTGAAACACAAAAAGGTATGGACAACTTTGTCTCCCACCATTTTTTAATAAAATTGTTGGTTAAGAAATATTTGCATGATGTATCTGGTATGGCCTGGGAGGATTTTATCAAAGTTGGTCAAAATTATTGTCAAGAAGAGTTTGTGAATGTTGAGCATTTTCCACCTAGGGCTATACCTCACTTTCATAGGTCTAGCAAAATATTGAGCATGGTTGAAGTCATCCTTGGTGCTTCAACTTATGGTAATGTTCCTCTTGCAGCAGTAGAAGAATCCATAAATATTACCTCCTCTGAAGCAGAACATTCAGGAAAAGCTAGTTCCTCATTTGATTTTGATGGAAATGTTCCCCTACAAACCCTAATAAGAACTAGGGCACAGAGAAAAGAGGCTGAAATGAGAAAAGAAAAGGAAAAAGCACAAACCCAGCCTATAGAGAAAGAGGTATCAAGTGATAAAAAGAGAAAGGTTGACCCTATTCATCTTGTAGCCAAGGGAAAACGTTCAAGCACCTCTAGGAATTCAAAACCAGTTGGGCTAGCCTTTTATGTACCTTCACAAGAAATCTCTAGGTATGATGAGATACCACATGGAGACGTCGGCACTCCAATGGAAAGAGAAGATATATTTGGGGAAGCAGCAAATGTAACATTGGAAAACCTTGCCAATATTGCAAAAGAATTCAAGGATGAGCAATGGTTCCTGTAGAAAAACTAGGAACAGGTGCTAGAGGTCTTGCAGCAAGAAGAGGATAGAGAAATAACATTCCTGTAGCCACAAATACTTGGACAGCCAGAGGATATGCAAATAGTGTTGTACGGGGGGCAGCCATCAATGAAAACATTGGTAGGAATTCATAAACCTCCTAATTTTACAATGCATGTAGCAATTTTAAATTTGTGGAAAGAAATAGAAAGAAGGGAAGGAGAATGGAGACAAGAGAAGAAGAAATTGAAAAAGGAAATCCAGGAGAGAGATGAAATCATTGAGGAGAAAAATGAGGAAATTGCTACTTTAAAGAAGAAAGTAGATGACATTGTGACCTTGGTACCACAAATTCTTGAATGCAGAGCTCCTACAAGGATTTATGCCCTGCACTTAAAAGAAAAATATCTCTCTTTTAGATTATCAAAAATTGTTTCAGATCTAAATCCTTCTATTGAAACTCCTACTGAGTTCTTTAATGCTTTCAGGATTGCTTCTCCTAAAATGAAAAATCTGTTATGTGAATTTTATTTACACAATTATGTTGTTACACAAGATCATGACTGGAACCCAATACTGTATGTTGGAGATGTTCAATTGAGAGAATTTATGTCATGGGCACAAAATGAAATTAATTGGGGTGAACAGAATACTGCTTACAAGAAGGTGGAATCCAATATACCCTTACCCATCAGGGTTGAATCAAGCAATCCAAGAGATATCTATAGGGAATGGCTCAGAATTCTTCTTAGACCGAGTTATAGTAACAGAATTATAGCATCAATTGAAGCTATTTATACTAAGTATGAAGTTAAAACAACAGAAAAGAGGAAGATGTAAGAGGATATCTAGCTCAGCGATGGAATAGTCTAATGGATGAATTAAAGCAAGCTAAACCCCACTCTATCCACAACTATGTTGCAGCACTGAAGAGGATTGTCAGGTACATCCATATTGGTAGAACAGAGGGAAGGTTTTGGATTCCCTTAACTTTTTAGCCACCCATTCTCATGTGGCCAGTACCAAATTGCAAAGGCTACCAAGATGAAATTACTGGAGAAAGGCCAAGATGGAACAGACTTGATAGATTGGGAGGATTCTACTGGGACCCAAACTCATGTACTATAGCAACAGATGTTGGACAGCTTGCAGTTGCAAACTTTAGAGCCCTGACCAAGCAAAGAAATAGCCCTTCCTCTGCTGGAGGACCAGCAAGACATTAGGTTGAGGGGGATGATGAGCCTAGTTTTTGATTAAATGTTGGGTCGAATTTATAGTCCATCTGTTGGCAATATTATGAACTTTGGTAGCTAAGTGTTAATATTTGCATGATGTCTCCCTTAAAACACTGACTTTGGGTTTAATTCCCTCCCTATGAAGTTTTAATGGTATTGACATATTATGTGGATTATCTATATCAATTTTTTGCATGGTTGATGAATGTTCCTTAAGATGATTTTGGATGTGCAATTATGCATACTGACATTGTCCTGCAAGATATCAATTGTGGATGCTAAGTTGAGAAAGGAAACTATTAGATGAATATGCAGGGAATCATTCAAAGGAGTCAACTGAGCACAGCGGTAGATTCCCCGCAGCATTCAAATGTAACCACTCTGCCACTCTTTCCTTGCTTTCCCTAAATGGTGTCCTCTCAGTTAGTGAGATTTGACCACCCTGTTTAGCTGGTAGAATAAATAAGGATTTGAATCTTAAGGATTCATAGTTCTTGATTATTGTTGGAAAAATGACAGTGATATTGTATTAAGCATTTTCTACTTTTTAATATAGCCATGTTGTTACTTTGTTTATATATTTTCCAATGAATGAGATGATAGTCTGAGTGTAAGCATTTGAGTTCATTGCAGTCTTAGTGGATACTCATCCAAGGGGGGCCACTTGATGAGTAATCCTTTCCTTAGAGTAATTAGTTTAATTAGCATTTTTTGTTTTGTACTTAGTTGAAATCTGGCACCGATTATTCCTGTAGCCACTAGAAGTCCATTTTGTGTCTATTCCTATAGCCAAGGCAGACTAAGTAGTTCCTATTTTTTGCTCAAATCTTTTTATGCATTTCCATTTGGTATAGTGATTGATTAATGTTCAGCATTTGCTTTCTACAATTTACTTCCAGTATTGTGTTTCTTAGCCATAGATTAGAAATGACTACTTAAGAGTTCCTAGTGCACATATTGTGCTGGCCCATTTCAAGTTCACGTCCCTGGGTTGACAAAGTAAATGTACCTTCATGATGATTAATATGATCATTCAGGTTAGATGTCCAATCTCTGAATTATGGCTGGAAGGGCCTGTTATTGAAGTCATTATAGGAGGCTGACACGTCCCTTGAGTAGACCCCTTTTTTGCGATGTGTTCCTGAGGGACCCCTTTGAAAGTCTTCCTGTTTGATTGACTGTCTGCATGACTATCCGCTTTCCTTCCTATGTGGCCGCTACTTGGCATGTTCTATTTGAGGATAAACGTGTTGCCGCTTTTGACTCTACGGAGTCCACTTCCTTTGGTTCCTCCATGAGAGAGATCTTGGGGGATACCTCCCTATAGGACCAAGCACCTATAGGGAACTTCCTTTGAGCTTCCTTCATGTGAGAGATCTTGGAGGTTTCTCCCCTATAGAACCAAGAACCTATAGGGCCCTTGCCTTTGGTTTCCTCCATGTGAGAGATCTTGGGGGATACCTCCTTGCAGGACCGAGAACCTATCGAGCACTTTCCTTGGATGTTTTTCATGGGAGAGATCTTGGAGAATATCCCCCCTTCCAGGTCTAGGGATTTGTAAGGAACTTTCTTTCTTCAACTTCATGGTTCTGAGAAGCTATGAAGTCCTTTGCTTGTCTTGCACTCTCGAGCTCACCAAATCGTGGTATGCTTCCTCATCGATACAGGTATACATTTCTAACTTTATTATTACTTCGATCTACTTTACTGAGCACTCATTAGTATTCGTGCTCGCTAAAGTGGGGGAAAAATGTGATAGAGTAAATTTTCACCCCATGTGCAAGTTCCCCTTTTTTCCTTTCCCCACTTTAGAAAACCAAGTTCGGAGGCAAAAATTTGTATAAGCCCGTTGCCTTGGTTCCACTTGGCGTTTGTTTTGCATGTCGGTAGAAGCAAAACCGTTGTGGACGCCCATGCGGCGCACAGACATCTGTGTGGCATACTAACGTCCATAACGGATTCCCACGTTTGGAGCATGCAAAGACATTACACTTTCCATTTTGAACAAGTTATAATGCCTCCACTTTGACCTCACTGACCCGAAATTGCATGTTGTGCTCATTTCCTCTACAAATTCACCATTCCTTCATGCAATCTCATCTTTTAGCAATCATTTGGAGCCATCTTTTCAGCAATCCACTTTCCATACACCTTTGAACATTCCATTTGCACTTTGTAGATGCATAAAATTGGTCATATCTGATTAATCCTGGCATTTAATTAAATATTTATTATTTAATTAATTTCTCTAAAGTCTTCTACATATAATTAAATTTAATTAATTTAATTATATTGTTCATTCAAATTATTCTTCTATCATGATTAAATAAATTGATCTTTATTTAATTATTCCACATTCAAGTGTCAACTTAATTAATTAAATAAATACATTTTATTTATTTTAATTAATTATCACTTTTTGAATTTAATTAAGTCCTTTTGATTTTATTAAATTTAAATATTTCTTTTCAAATCTTCCTTCTAGTTAATTAAATATATTATTTAATTAATTTCATTTACATACCATTTCTTAAAGGTTTAATTAAATATCTTTATTTAATTGAATATCTTCAATATCTTCTCAGAATCATGATTGAATATTCTATTTAATTGTGAAAATCTTCCATTATTCTTCAAATCTAGGGTAAATATTCTATTTTAAGAAGAATCTCTGTGTCACCCATAAATAAATAATTGAATTCAATAATTCATTATTTATCTTCTTCAAAATCTTCCCATAATCTCATAAAAAGAAGATTTTACAAATCATCTTCATTTATCTTACCTCTTTTATAGAAAAAGAAAACAAATCTTGCTTTCTGCTTTCTTCTGTTTTTCTTCAGTCGTATCCATCCTCAACCGTTCGATCTGCCAAGAATTTTCACAATCGTTGATCATATCAACCAATCGAAAGCTTTCAAAAACTCTATAAATAGCACAGCCAATCCAAGTAAGGGTTACACAACGCATATCAAAGTAATTAGAGATTAATTGTATTCTAGCATCATAGTATTCTAGTTTTATTATTCATAGCATCATCAATAGTCTTTCATTTTCAGCAAATCATGTCTTAGCTTAAACATTACATGCATTTCAAATTTAATCTCGTTCTTTAGGAGGACTGTTCATTGAGCCTAGCATACAATCTAAGAGCCAATTAGAATCAATGAAAATACTGAAGATAGAGGACGATAGGACAACATCGACGACGGGATACTAAGTTTGCAAATCTTTATTGTTTTAAAAATTCTATTTTTATATAATGTCTTATTGGTGTGATTGATTTATTTATTTTACATATTTAACGCTCACAAAAATCGACCATACACACTCCATCCAACATTGCAGTAGCAATAGCATTTTTCAATCACTTCAGTAGAGCAAGTTTGGGACCACACCATTGCAGTATTGGCTCGAGTACTCTCATCTTCTCCCCATTTTCCTTGAGTGCTTTTGGTGGAGGTGGTTTTGGTACTCTTGAAGTTTGTTGGAAAGAAATCTTATTTGCAGGAACCTTTTGGTATAATCTTCTTATCTCATTTGTGCACTACTTTTCCATTCCATAGTCTCATTTCAACCTCCTCGAAATCATCTGTCGAGCTACCAGTTTTCCTTCAGCATTTTTCTCGTCTTTCAAATTTTTTGGCTGTACGAATGCCAGCACCCCTAAGAGACGCCAGTGCACCGCACTATCATCCTAGTTCCGCACTTTCGTCCTCTGACAGAAAGCTCTCTGAGACACAAAGTTGAATCTGAAAGTTGAATCACTTGACCTCCTTCCTTGTTTTGGATTTGCAGAGTGATTGAAGGGCCCTATAGTCCTCATCATTCTCATTCCTTATTTCCTAAAACCCACATTAGCTGAGGTAAGTTTGGGCAGCCCTCCTCTCTTGGCCTCCCATGACCTAGGCCTTGAACATGGTCAGTCCCCCACTCTTACAATATAAATAAAAATTATACTTACTAATTCTAAAGTTTAAAATGGAAAATAAAATACTAAACAAAAACACGATTGAATGTCACCCTCATTTATACCAGGGGGTACAACATTCCTAGCTGGTGGTCTTGACATGACTTTTTGGCAACTCAAAGGGTGGAACGTATGCATTAAAATTAATGCTACATATTAAAATGAATGTCATGAAAGGGTGGAATTCATTTTAATGTAGCGAAGGTGGTGATCTTTGCATTCTACATTTGCTAGAGTTTTCGTTCCAGAGGCTTCACTTGGGTGAGAAAGAATAATGGAGGACACAAAGTATGCAATGTTTAAATCAGCCGAGGCACTATCCACCTTTGGGCATGACACTCTGATTTTTCTAGATTGCGGTGTGAGTCAAGTGGGTTTCAAAAAACTCATGGACTAGAGGCTCAAACAGATTCTTCTGGAGTTTGATCCCTTGACGGTGACCATGATGAAAATGGTTTTGGGCTGAGAGCATGTGGCCTACAGTGAAATGGTTCAAGTTAATTCCCACATAGTCTATCATTTTTTGGCATCTTTGCTTGACCAAAGCACCCCCAAAAACTTGGTTCGAGCAATGATGAGCAAGCTATTCAAGCCTAATCTCCTAGGTGACATGGATGAGGTTATTTTGGCCTCTATTCTTAGCTCTAGGGTGTCATGTCTGAAAGACTTGGAAATGCTCAAAACTCCTAGTGTGGTGGTCCAATTTTTTCCACTTCTATTGGAGCCGAAAGGAATGGTGTTGGTCAGGCATCAGATGGTAGCTGCGGTTGGGGTGGAGTATCTAAAAAAATCTCTTGAGCTGGTGGACACTGAGGATTTGGAGTGGGTGGAGGAATTCAATGACTTCGCCCATCTCAATGGCTTCCTGTGACCTCAGGCTCGTGATGGGATGGTGCTAGTTTTTTGGCTTTTGTGATCATCAGTGGCTATTGGTGGTGGTTCGGTTAGTTTTTTGGTGATGTTTTGGTGGTTGTCTTGGCCTAAAAATTTTGAAGCATAGTTCTAGCTTGTCCACTCGGGTTTTTGGCTCATTGGTAAATCTATTTCTAGGGTTTCATGAATATTCCTATAATGGCAGATGATTTGTAATTTTTTAAATTTTGATTAATACAATCTCTTGCTTACGTGCCAAAAAAAATTACCAAAAAAAAAAATTAAATACTAAACAAAAACAATATGTATATGCAAAAAAAAAGTACATTATAATTACCATTCTCATTATTTAAACAGTTTTCAAATTTTAAAAAAACTCAACTAATATTATCTAAAAAAAATTAATTACTAAATGTTCAGTTTACCTGTTCAAAATTTTAAAATGGAAAAGAAAATAAAAAGAAGAAAAATCCTTACAATTAAATACCAAAAAAAATAGTACAATCCTTATAATTAAATACTTAAAAAAAGCAATATGTATATGCATATATAGAGTATTTTGTTAACCAAGTGGTTTGTAAATTTATACCAAGGAAGGAGTAAAACAATAGAATAGTCAATTTAGTAGAATAAAAAGTAATTTCATCTAAGACTTGGTAATTTAGGGCTCGCAAAACAAATAATATTTACATGCCTATAAAAAAGTAGAGTAAAAAATACTTTAACCACATGTGGTAGAAAATATTATGCAGCACGCAAAAATAAATTATATGCAATTTGTATAAGATATTATGCAGCGCGGGGTAGACTTTTGCAAGTAAAGTATTATTATAATGTGATAAAATCAAGAAAAGGGTATCAATAGACCAAACATTTTCAAGGGTCATTAGTCTGATATCAACCATCAATTGGCGGTTTTATGTTTGTCTTCTTCAAATAGGATACGCCTTCGGCGTAAAATATATAGTGCCATCCCAATAAATAGTGCCAAATTTTTCAAAAAATTGGAGAAAAATAAATTAAACCCTTAATTAACCCTCAACCCTAGTTAAACCCTAATCCCTCATAACCCCTATACCCTCTACCCTATACATTGGACCCTCAACCCTAATCCCTCAGCCATATACATACCCTCAACCCCTATACCCTCTACCAGCCTATACAATATTGGACCCTCAACCCTAATCCGTCAACCATATACCCTCAACCCTCTACCCTCAACCTTAAACCCTCAAGCCTCAACCCTTAAACCCTATACACTCTACCCTCTACCCTTTGATCTACTCTATACATTAAACCCTCAACCCTTAATTCTCAACCCTAGTCCCTCAACCATAGTAATCCCTCAACTCTTAAACCCAAGTAAATTACTCTCTACCCTAATCCCTCAACCCCTATGCCCTCTACCTTATACATTAATGGACCCTCAACCCTAATCCTTGAACCATATACCCTCAACCCTCTAATATCAACCTTAAACCCTCAACCATCAACCCTTAAACCCTAAATTACCCTTACACCCTCTACCCTCTACCCTATATAGACATTGGACCCTAATATAATTAACCCTAATCCTTGAACCATATTATACCCTCTACCCTCGACCCTAATCCCTCAACCCTAGTTAAACCCTTAAACCCAATTACTAAACTCTCTACCAGCCTAATCCCTCAACCCTCAACCCTTAATTAACCCTCTACCCTCTACCCTCTACCTCTACCCTCTACCCTCAACCCTAGCTAAACCCTAATCCTAACCCTATAAATTCTACTCCCATACATTAACCTCAACCCAATCCCTCAACCCCATATACCTCAACCTTTAAACCCTCAAACCTCAACCCCTAAACCTCTATACCCCTTACGCCCCTCCGATTCCAATTCTATAGATTAAACTCCTTAACCTCAATTCTCAACCCCAACCCTAGTTAATCCCCCTCAACCCTTAAACCCTCAACCCTCAACCCCTATACCCTCTACCCTCTACATTGGAACCTCAACCCTAATCAACCTTCAACCATATTATACCCTCAAACGTCCTAGCTATACCCTAAACCCTTAAACCCTATTTATACTTTAAACCTTAAACCTTAATCCTTGAACCATATACCCTCTAGTACCCTCGACCCTAATCTGTCAACCCTAGTTAAACATCCCTTAAACCCAATTACTAAACTCTCTACCCTAATCCCTCAACCCTCAACCCTTAATCCCTCAACCCTTAATTAACCCTCTACCCTCTACCCTCTACCCTAGTCAAACCCTAATCTCTCAACCCCTATACCCTCTACCCTATACAATATTGGACCCTCAACCCTAATCCCTCAATGTATGTACCATATACATACCCTCAACCCCTATAGTTGCACCCTCTACCCTATACATGATTGGACCCTCATCCCTCAACCATATACCCTCAACCCTCTACCGGCCTCAACCTTAAACCCTCTACCCTCTGATCTACCCTATACATTAAACCCTCAACCCTCAATTCTCAACCCTCAACCCTTAATCCCTCAACCCTAAACCCTAAACCCCTATACCCTCTACCCTCTACATTGGAACCTCAACCCTAATTGAGCTTCAACCATATACCCTGAAACATCCTAGCTATACCCTAAACCCTCTACCCTCAACCCTTAACATCCCTCAACCCTAAACCCTTAAACCCTAAACCGGCCTTAAACTTTCTACCCTAGTCTACCCTCAACCCTAATCCCTCAACCAGCCTATACCCTCAACCCAATACCCTAAACCCTAAATCGTCAAACCCTCCACGTCCCTCTACCCTCAACTAGACAATACCCTTGTATACCCTCGACCCTAATCCCTCAACCCTTAAACCCTTAAACCCAAGAAAATTACTCTCTACCCTAATCCCTCAACCAGCCTCAACCCTTAATCCCTCAACCCTTAAACACCCAACCCTCTACCCTCAACCCTCAAATACCCTTAATTAACCATAATCCCTCAACCCCTATACCTTCTACCCTATACATTAGACCCTCAACCCCAATCCTGAACCATATACCTCAACCCTCTACTCTACCTCATTAACTCCTAGTTAAACCCCAAACCCTACACCCTCAACTACCAGCCTCTACCCCCACCCTATACATTAAACCACCCCCAACCCTCAATTCTCAATGCTCAAGCCTTTACTACCACCCTAATCTGGCCCTCCCTCCTCTCTACCCTCTAATCCCCTCAACCCTAGTGCCCTCAACCCTAGTAATCCCTCAACCCTATACTCCTCAACCCAATACCCTAAACCCTAAATCGTTAAACCCTCTTCATCCCTCTACCCTCAATGTCCCAATACCCTCTACCCTAGTCAACCCTAGTAATCCATCAACCCTTAAACCCTTAAACATCCCAAGTAAACTCTCTACCCTAATCCCTCAAACATCAACCCTTAAACCCTCAAGTACCCTCTACCCTCTACCCTCATTTCTCAACCCTCAACCCTCAAGTACCCTTAAACCCTAATCCCTCAACCCCTATACCCTCTACCATATGCATTGGACCCTCAACCCTAATCCTTGAACCATATACCCTCAACCCTCTACCCTCTACCCTCAACCTTAAACAATCAACCCTCTACCCTATACGTTAAACTACCCTTAACCCTCAATTCTCAACCCCTCAACCCTTAATATGCACAAAGTATTGTGGTAAAGGTGAAATTTTCTTTGTTTATGATTATCTAGAGGAATAAATGGGTATATACAAAGGGAATGTTGGTGAAAATATGGATCTTGTCACACAAATTGTTACATTTCATGTTAAATACAATGAAAAATCAAAGGCAGTAGATCTTTTGATGCAATTGAAATGTAGGCAAGCAATTGAAGGCTAGTGAATATTGGGGAAGGATTTTTTGTTCTAACACCCTTAATCCCTGCTAGATCAGAACAATTAGGCACTAAATTAGTCACTAAATTAGGCACCAAAATAGGCTCTAACACAGGTGCTAAAATAGGTGTTACTTTAGGTGCTAATATGGGCACTAATGTAGATGTTAATCTGGTTGCTAATTTAGGCGCTAATTTGGGTGTTACCGTAGGCATAGTTTTTGGCACTAATCTTGGCATTAATCTAGGAATTAATAAGGGCGCTATACTAGGCGTTAATATTGGAGCTAATCTCGGCTCCAATTTGCGCCTGAATTAGCACTGGATTGTTCTGGTTGGCACAAAAAATGCAAAAAATAGTGCCATCCCAAAAATAGCACCGACTTTTCCCAAAAATGGAGAAAAATACATTAAAACAATGGGTGGAAGCAAAAAAGGGAGCTAATCACAGGGATTTGTTGTAGTGGATGCACCCGTAAATGATTTAATTCTACTCTCGGGTGATTCTAGGGTTTACAGTTAAACCCTAATGTGTTTGCAGTCATGGTGTTGTCCAACAAAAAATCTATTTTATCGTTGATTGTCTATCACAGGTTATCAGTCACGTAAGTTATAACATATGTCATTGAATTCGTGTGGGTGAACGGCCCCATTACCTAGTCATCTAGTTGGTACCATTGATGGGTTCCTTTGAAGATCAAATGGTGTGCATTCAAAGTTGAAGATCCAACAGTTATCACTGGATATCGTGCATCACAAAAAGTGTTTGGGAATTAGTTTATATTTCAACGATACGCAATGAGTGGTTATCGCACATCACTAAAAGCAAGTTGAGATATGTCTTAAGTTCAGCGATATGTGATGAATACATTCACGTTGACTATTGTTCAGGGGTTGTAGGTCATCTAAGTTATAATTTATGGCATTTAAGTTCATTTGGTGATCGGCCCCTTCACCTTGTCACCCGGTTATTATCACCGATGGGTTCTACTAGATATCGCACATCACAGAAAGCTAGTCGGAGTTTGTGATAAGTTCAATGATACACGATGAATGGCTATCGCTTGATATCGCACATTGTGGAAAGCAAGTTGAAGTTTTCCTTAAGCTTAGTGATACACAATGGAGGATAGTACCTTGGTGGGACAAGTGACATGTGGCATCATATTGCCCGACCGCTTCACATCACTATTGTGAAGTGAGGCGACAAGATGATTTATGCAATATGTGATGTATGGACGAGATCAAAAGTTGAACATACAATGGATGACATTGCATCACAAGGTCTTAGTTCATCGTGGTAATGAGATCAAAGGAAGTTAAGATTTTAGCGATGAGCGATGTTAATGGAAAGTGACATCAGCATGTACAGGTCACATCATGCTAATGCATTGTTAAGAGTCAAAGCTTTCAGTGATGTGCAATGAGTGTTGAGCAGTAGTGGAGAATGATGTCAGAGGCAGATCGTGTTGGCCCACAGTTGTCGTTGCACCAAAAGATCGACTTGTTAATGCCCAATACAAGTACTAGATTTAACAGATCCACAAGAGGTGGTTAGTCCATGTCATGAATCCCGAGGGGAACGCAGACCATCTGCCAAAAAACTCCCCCTCAGCATTACCTAATGGGATTTGAACCCAACACCTTTGGCTCCAATACCAATTTTTGGCCCACAGTTTTCGTTGCACCAAAAGATCAACCTGTTAATGCCCGATACAACTACTAGAGTTAATAGATCCATTGGAGGTGGTTAGTCCATGTCACGAATCATGAGGGGAGCGCTAACCATCTGACAAAAAATCATGCTAATGCATTGTTAGGAGTCGAAGTTTTCAGCAATGCATCATGATTTTTGATCAGTAATGGAGAATGACGTCAGAGGCAAACACTTGGCGTTAGCCCTCCAGCTCGCAGAGATTTGGTGGGCCCGTTGTAAGAGCTAATGGGATAGCAGTGAATGAAAGAGATTGAAAGGTATGTGGTCTAATGGTGATCGATACATCATGGAAATGAATGGAGAAGCTCGAAGTGATACAATGATATGTGATGGATGACAGAGATAAAAGGAGAGTGATCCAACAGTGATTGCTACATCACGGAAATGGACGCGAGTGTTATAAGAATTTTAGCGATACGGGATGGTTATGATGGTTGTGTGATCAATGGAGGAGATTTAAATGATTGTTTGTCTGACGGTCAAGATTTGAAGATATGACAATTAATGAGAGCAAATGGATCAGGGAACGAAAGGAGCAGATCGATGACCAGAATTCAAAAGTAGAGATCTGAAACAACTACAACAGTGTGAATGGATATTTGAACTGCAAACTGACACAAGAGATAGAATCAATTGGTCTAGCTGTACCAAGCGACCAACTGAATGAAGACATGATCTGTTAAGGCGGCGGAATAGAGTGCAGATGAGATTGAGATTGAATCAAATCAAATAAACAGTAGAGGGAATTAACTGCATAATCTAATTCTTAGGGTTTGATAGAGAATGAGGGAGAACTCTTTGTATCTGAATTGAATGATGGGTGACTCGATGCAGAGGTAGAGTGACAATGAAGATATATTATAGACCTTATCAAATGATTTAATGATGAGCTAGACAATGGCGTGTGGCTTGAGGCAAAGGCAACTTGCTGGTAAAGTTAGCAAGCGAAGGAAACCCTAGCACAAGGTTTGACATTATTTGAATGGTAGAGAGAATCTTGAGGAAGAGACTGCAAATTGGTGGAGTTAAGGAAAAAATGAAGACAATCTAAGAATTTTCTAAGGAGTAGTATATGTTGTGTGAGTGAAGTTCGCAATGCATAGAGTGTTGAATAGAAGTATGCATTATTGAGTGTGTAGTAGTTGTATAGAGGGAGAGTGTGTAGCATAGGAAGTTAGAATGGAAAATTTTCTAAGTGCAAAAGAAGAAAAGAGAGAGCAGCAAGATAGAACAGTGATTGTTCTATGTGCAGAGGAAAGTGCACAGTAGGGGTGTATTGCTAAGAGTGTCGCTTCAGCAGCATAGTGTAAGTTGTAGAAAGTGCAACAATGTATTGTATTTAATGATGCATCATAGGTTATGAAAAACGAATCCATGCATATATATAAGCTTGTAATGTTGTAAGAGGTTGTAGCCTCATTGTACTAGGTTGTAGCTCAAATTAGGGGATTGTAGTCTCCTTGAAGTTGTGGCTTCTAAATTAGGGTGTTGTTGCATTCTTGGGGTTATAGCTCCTAAAACAGGGTGTGGTTGCATCCTTGAAGTAGCTGCTTCTAAATTAGGTAGTTGATGCATCCTTGGGTTGTAGCCCTAAAAGCATTATAATAGAGATTTGGATTGTGACCCTGGATTTGAGCAGTAGACTCAAGTAGGCTTAGTCACCATGGTTTTTCCCATATCGGGGTTAAATCACAATATTGTGTCTCATTTTTTGCCCAAGATGGACATTTACATCAATATTTTTAACTGAATTTTCATCTTCTGAGACCTATAGAAGCTAAACCATTAAGAATTTGAAGATGATGTGAACTAGTGATTTGTGGAATTTTGTCTAAATATTTTTTTTTCAATTTTTTTGAAATAAATAATGAATCTTTCAACATCTCCTTTAATAAGTGGTTTTAAATAGAAAACAACATTTTCAGAAAGTAACGTTTGTGTCATACAACATAACTTTTTTTCTATAAAGGATTAAATTCTAATTTTTGAAATATAGATTCTCAACATCCATATCTAGGGAAAGGATATTTTTTCATAATTTTTTGTTGAATATTTTATTTTAAATTAATTTTTGAAGTCACTGTAACTATAATTTGGACATATATGTGTGTCATACAAGCTAAGTAGTTGTGTGTATATCAAAATCCAATTTTTATTTTTGGGGTGAAACAAGGAAATCAATACCTAGAGAATGAGTATTTTTTGAAATATTTTTACAATGGTTTACTATTTTTCCACCTCTTCACAACAAAGAGCTTGATGTTCAGAGAAAAACCTATGTTTAGTAAAAAATAAAAATTAAATACATGATAAAATGAAAATATATAAAAAAATATATGTGTTGGAAAGCTCGTTTTGAGGGCTACAATATTGCAAAATATAATTTTAAAATGATGTTATTTAATCCCTCAAAAGGTAAAGAAAAAGTGGTTTTTTGCCAACATTTTGATAGGTGCAAAGGAGACTCCATTGTGGGTATGATTTAATATGAGAGGGGTTCTATCCAAGGGGGTTTGATCTAAGGGGATATTATCTATCCGTCTTCAATTAAAACCCTTTAGATGGAGCCTCTCAAGACTAAAATCATTAGTTTTTTTCAAAAAAAAGTGATTTTAGGCAAAAATCAGCATGTCCCAAAAGTGAGACACACTATTGTGGTAGCACCCATCAGGTTTTCCACGTATATCTGGTGTTATGTGATGTTTTTGTGTGCATGCATATTTCAGTATCACATGATTAATATTTTCATATTAAGGGTTAAAGAAAGTAGTATGCACAAAAGGTTTTAAAAGCTAAATTTTTAATATCTACATATTTACCCCCCCCTCTCAGTAGATCATTGTGTTGCAACAATTGGTATCAGAGCCCTAGGTTCCCTAGGAGAAGCTTAATCAACTTAAGTAGATCTTGGATAAGTGAACACAATGGCATTTCAGGAAGGCTCAAACAAGCCACCTAGGTTTGATGGAAAAAACTATGCTAAGTGGAGCTCATTCATGGAAGGATACTTAGTTTCTCTTGGAACTAAAGTCTGGGCATCTATCAAAACCCAATATACTATTCCTACTACTACTCCTACTGATCCTGTAGGAAAGAAGATTCATGAGGATAATAAGAAATTTTGGTTTATTATAATGAACAATTTGTCTGATTTTGTGAATAGAAAAGTTATGCATTGTAAAAATACTTACGATGTTTGGGAAAATTTGAATAAGATCTATGAAGGTGACACCAAAGTGAAGTTGGAAAAGTTACAAGTGCTGGGAGAAAAATTTGAAGGCTTGAAGATGACCAAGGAAGAGAAGATTGTAGACTATCTTCAAAGAGTTGATGATGTTGTAAATGCTATTAAAGGATATGGTGTAGATCTGAAAGAAGAAGATGTTGTGTTGAAAGTTATCAGGTCTATGACAACTAAATATGATGTCAAGATTTTTGCTATCGAAGAAAGAAGAGAAATTGATAAACTTACTCTTGATGAGGTGCATGGCATAATTACTGCATATGAGATGAAAATTCCATGTGTTGAATCATCTAGGAGAGAAGTTACATTTAAGATTGTCAAGAAAGAAAAAGGTGAAGCTGAGAAGAAAGAAAAAGATGCAGTCATTATTTCGGACATTGAAGAAACTGATGAAGAAGAAGCAAGCTTCATAAGGAGACTAAGGAGAGGATACGGTAAATATAAAGGGAAGTTTCCCTTAAAATGCTTTAACTGTGGTAGAGTAGGTCATCTTGCTTCTAAATGTCCATATGATGAAGTGGATAACCTTAAACAAGAAGAAGATAGTAAAAAGAAGAATGAGTGTTATCCTAAAAGGAAGAATTTTGGAAAGAAGAAGAAGAGTCCATACATTCAAGAAGAAAGTGATGCTTCTAACGCTGGTGATTGCTCAGATGAGGATAAAGACCATGCCCTTGTAATAAGAGATGGAAAAGAATCTCTATTTATGGCTAAGGAAACTAAGGATCAAAAAGATGTACAAATTGAGGACTCATATGAAGGAGAAGAGGAGGAAGTCGTTGATCTTGAAGGAGAATTAATTAGTGCTCTTAAAGATCTTGATGAGATAAGAGATAAATTTGATGATCTTAAGAGAGAAAACAAGAAGCTGAAAAAGAATGCTCAAAAGGGGACTAAAAAATTAACGCAAGAACTTGAGGAATCCAATGAGGTGATAGTTGGTCTAAAAATTCATGTAGAAGAGCTCAAAAGAGTTGAAGATATTATGAAATCTAAAGTACAATATGAGATGGATAGATGCTCAAAACTTGAGGTAAAAATAGTTGCCTTAAGAAAAGAATTGGAGAAAGCAAAGGAGCAGATCAATAAGGGTTTGAAACTAAAAGGAGGTACTGATATTCTTGATGAGCTGGTAAGTCACAAATGCCATCAAAACCCAAGGAGAAGGTTGGCCTTGGATTTGAGAAGGGGATGAGTTCCTCTACTAGTACTTCTGCAAAACTATATGACAGATGTATTGCAGAAGAAAGATGATGCACCAAGGAAAAGAAGCATGCAGTAGAAATGAAATTGAAGAAATCGGTCCTTGAAATATTGAGGAAGAAGTAGCATACAAAGGGATTTGATGCAAAAAGAATTACCAGGATGAGATATGCCAAAATGTCAAAGCAAGGAATACCACCTCATACTGCTAAAGGAATTCTATGACCAGGTACTTCTCACATTTTTATGGTTATTGTTTTACCTGTAGTCAATTTGGTCATAGAGTGTGTGAGTGTACAGCAACACCTAGTAGGAGCATAGAACATATGAATATAAATTCATTTGCCCCTACTATAGACATGGGTGTGATATGTTTTAACTGCCACAATATTGGTCATTTTGCAAAACATTATAAAATGAATCATGTAAGACCAAAAGCACATAGTAAGAAAAGGAGTATGTCCTCCAAGGTAAACAATGGTTCACATATTCTTGAGAAGAAGGTTGATCAGAAAGAGAAAAGGACAAAGAAAGTTTAGAGAGAGAAAGACTGGCAAGCAGCACTCCATGAGGTTGCTTCTGCCTTACATCACTAATTTTTAGTTATAGGGCATGAATCCAGGAGGAGCTAAATTGATGTTTCATCCATCCCTAGAAATGAAGGAGAGATCAAGTCATGTAAAATATGTTTTACAAATTTCTAATGAATTGATGGTTGTAGATTCATGGTCACTTTCTTTCTCTTTGAACTACTTGTCAGAGGGTAAGAACATCATCAAATAGCGGATAGTTTGTTACAGCAATTGATATCAATGATTGGTATTAGTTATTGAAGAAAAAGGTTGTGTATGTGCTTTGTTGAGAGAAATTCTCCTTGACTGCAAGGAGAAGATATATGTCTTGGGGGAAGCTGTTCTATAGATCTTGTTTCAATTGGTATCAGTCAAAGGGGGAGAAAAGTCCTTTTTACATTGCTAAGAAGAGAAGGTTGCAGCAGTATGGTGACCAGAGATAGAGAAGAGGAGAATAATTTTAGGAGAAGTGATCCCTTTTCCATTGATTTCAAAGGGGGAGAAAGTATGCAAATGCTCAATAGAGGAGCATTGGAGAAAGCAGCAGTTGAAGTAGAAATAAAGATGATATTGGTACAAATGTTGAATTGATTAATTAGTATCATTGATAATTTAAGTTTTTCCATCAATGACAAAGGAGGAGATTGTTGGAATATGTTGTCATTGATGTCAAAAGTGGATTAGAGAAGAAGTGTGATGATCCTGTGCAAAAGCACAAAATGTTATCATTGATGTCAAAAGGGAAAATCAGGCAAGGGAGTTTGTTGGCATAATGACAGAAGATGGATGGAGAGCAATGGATCTAATGGTGAATTTGTGTGGTAGATTGATGACGTCAAAGTGCATATCTTGAAAATGTGGTCATGAAGTTGCAGAGAGTCTCATATACAATAGAGGAAGAAACAAGCTACAGATTTGATATGATTTTTTTTAGAGCATTCCAATTATGTGCTCTGTAGGTAGAGAAAATGAAGGATGCACCCAAAAATGATTTAATTATGCTCTCCGGTGATTTTAGGGTTTACAGTTAGACCCTAATGTGTTTGCAATCACGGCATTGTCCAACAGAAAATCTATTATGTCGTTGACTGTCTATCACAGGTTATTAGTCACATAAGTTATAACTTATGTCATTGAAGTCGTGTGGGTGACCGGCACCATTACCTAGTCATCTGGTTGGTATCATTGATGAGTTCCTTTGAAGATAAAATGTGTGCATTCAAAGTTGGAGATCCAACTGTTATCGTTGGATATTTGCATCGTGGAAAGTGTTTGAGAACTGGTTTATATTTCAGCGGTACGCGATGAGTGGTTATCGCACATCGCTAAAAGCAAGTTGAGATATGTCTTAAGTTTAGTGATATGAGATGAAGACATTCACGTTGACTACTATTTGGAGGTTATAGGTCATCTAAGTTATAACTTATGGCCTTTAAGTTCATTCGATGACCGGCCCCTTCACCTTTTCACCTGATTGTTATCACTGATGGCTTCTACTAGATATCACACATTGTTGAAAGCTAGTTGGAGTTTGTGATAAGTTCAGCGATATGCAATGAACGGCTATCGCTAGATATCGCACATTGTGGAAAGCAATTTGAATTTTTCCTTCATCTCAACAAATTATATGTGATGGAGGATATTACCTTGGTGGGACAAGTGACACATGACATCATATCGCCCAATCGCTTCACATCACTGTTGTGAATCGAGGTGAGAAGATGATTTGTGTGATATGCGATGTATGCACGAGATCAAAAGTTGAACATCCAACGGATGACATTGCATCACAGGGTCTTAGTTCATCGTGGTAATGATATCAAAGGAAGTCAAGATTTCAATGATGAGCAATGTTAATGGAAAGTGACATCAGCATGTACAGGTTGCATCACGCTAATGCATTGTTAAGAGTCAAAGCTTTCAGTGATGTGCGATGAGTGTTGAGCAGTAGTGGAGAATGACATCAGAGGCAGATCGCGCTAATGCATTGTTAAGAGTCAAATTTTTCAGCGATGCACGATGAGTGTTGAGCGGTAGTGGGGAATGATGTCAAAGGTAGACACTTAGTGTTAGCCCTCCAACCTGCGAAGATTTGGTGGACCCGTTGTAAGAGCCAATGGGATAGTGGTGAACGGAAAAGATAAAAAGGTATGTGATCTAATGGTGATCGCTACATCATGGAAATTAATGGAGAAGCTCAAAGTGTTACAGTGATATGCGATGGATGACAAAGATAAAAGCAGAGTGATCTAACGGTGATCGCTACATTGCGGAAATGGATGCGAGTGTTCTAAGTGTTTTAGCAATACGTGATGGCTATGATGGTTGTGTGATCAACAGAGGAGATTTAAATGACTGTTTATCAGACATTCAAGATTTGAAGATATGATGATGAACAAGAGCCAATGGATCAGGGCATGAAAGGAGTAGATCAACGGCCAAAATTTAAAAGTAGAGATCTGAAAAGGCTAGGACAATGTGAATGGAGGTTTGAACTGCAAACCAACACAGGAGATAGAATTAATTGGTCTAGCTACACCAAGCGACCAATTAAATGAAGATCTGATCTATTAAGGCAATAGAACAGATTGCAGATGAGATTAAGATCGAATCAAATCGAATGTATAGCAGAGGGCATTAACTGCATAATCTGATTCTTAGGGTTTGATAGAGAATGAGGGAGAATTCTTTGTATCCAAATTGAATGTTGGGCGACTCGATGCAGAGGTAGAGTGATAATGAAGATATATGATAGACCCTATCAAATGATTTAATGATGAGCTAGATAGTGGTGTGTGGATTGAGGCAAAGGCAACTTGTTGGTAAAGTTAGCAAGCGAAGGAAACCATAGCACAAGGTTTGAGATGATCTAAACAGTAGAGAGAATCTTGAGGAAGAGATTGAAGATTGGTGGAGTTAAGTAAAAAAGGAAGACAATTTGAGAATTGTCTAAGGAGTAGCATATGCTGTGTGAGTGAAGTTGGCAGTGCACAGAGTGCTAAATAGAAGTATGTATTGATGAGTGTGTAGTAGTTGTATAGAGGGAGAGTGTTTAGCACAGGAAGTTAGAAAGGAAAATTTTCTAAGTGCAGAAGAAGAAAAGATAGAACAACAAGATAGAACAATGATTGTTCTATGTGCATAGGAAAGTGCAGAGCAGGGGTGTGTTGCTAAGAGTGCAGTTTCAGTAGCATAGTGTAAGTTGCAGTAAGTGTAACAATGTATTGTATGTAATGATGCATCATAGGTTATGTAGAACAAATCCATACATATATATAAGCTTGTAATGTTGTAAGAGGTTGTAGCCTCATTGTACTGGTTTGTAGCTCAAATTAGGGGATTGTAGTCTTCTTGAAGTTGTGGCTTCTAAATTAGGGTGTTGTTGCATCCTTGGAGTTGTAGCTCCTAAAACGGGGTGTGGTTGCATCCTTAAAGTAGCCGCTTCTAAATTAGGTAGTTGATGTATCCTTGGGTTGTAGCCCTAAAAGCATTGTAGCAGAGATTTGGATTGTGACCCTAGATTTGAGCATTAGACTCAAGCAGGCTTAGTCGCCGTGGTTTTTCCCATATCGGTTTTTCCACGTATATCTGGTTTTATGTGATGTTTTTGTGTGCATGCATATTTCAGTATCACATGATTAATATTTGCACATTAAGGGTTAAAGAAAGTATTCTACACAAAAGGTTTTAAGAGCTGAATTTTTAACATCTAATGATTCACCCCCCCCCCTCCCCTCTCAGTAGATCATTGTGTTCCAACAGTATCATAATTGATAAATTTCATCTATTTGAAATTGATTGGGGAATTTGTTGGTATGTGTTTTTAGATATGAACATTGGATCTATTTTTTGGTCAATATATAGAGAAAATTAATGTTTTAGAGATTTTTTCATAAATGTTTTCTTTGATTTTTGTTCATTTCTAAAAATTTTGAGAAATTCTAATGTTTAGATATTTTTATGAAATGTGTTAAAATTTTGTTTTTTTGTAAATATTTGGAGAAAAAGTGTATTGAGATATTTTGATGATGGGATTTTATTCATTTAAGGATATTTGAGAAAAATAATCTTAAAATTAGTATTTCTTTATAAGATCATAAACTATTTTTAATTTTCAAATGGCAAATGTACATAAATGTAGTTGAACATGGTAATTATTTTCATTTACAAATATGCTTAATGTTTTGGACTCAGAAATTATCATTAGTACAAACTTCTAATGTTTTATCATTTTTAATAAAGTACTTATAAATTCAATTATAGACCTATCAAATTTTTAAGATATGTTATATAAATTACTATTGATGTAACCATTGCACCTCGTTTGGATGCAAGTGTTAGTATAGTGAATGATAAAGTTGTGCTAGTCCTTCTTTTAGAAGCACTCATTTCCCTTATTTCATTCCACCAAATCTAACCCAACTACCATTACTTGTCATTGATTTTAAGGGTTAATGAAAAGGGTATTGGGGGTTTTCAAGGTTTTGTTCATTATGAAACACCAATTATGTTTCCTCATTAAGTTTTTATATGAAGTGGCACTTTGATCATTTTTTGCATAGGAATCATGGAATGTAATTGTTATACAAACTTTATCTAGATTTCCTCCATTACTAATGAAATGAAGTACGTGGCATGAGAATTTCAAGCTTACAATTATTTTGATATTTTAGGAATACAATTATTTGTGCTCTACCTTTGATTTCTCTTGTAGTCTAATTAATTGGAGATTTTTATGAATATTACTATTGTATTCTTTTTAAATATAATTGTTGTGTTTCAAGTTATGTAGGAAAATTCAAATATCAATTTGGTATATGGGGCCCTTTTTTTAACTTTGATAAAAGGATTCTCCTTACAAAAAAATTATATGTTAAAAAAATTATCCTTATCCAATTATGTCATTTCACATATACTTCCAACATTTAATAAAACACTAGTCTCTTGTAATTTGAAATGAGAGAATGAGTGAAATTAGAGGTTTTCAAGATATTATTTGTTTATGAATATTATTAAGATTTATCAATTACTAATATGATAGACTATAAGATGTGAGAATTTCATCTCAAATGTCTTGATTATGTGTTGTTTCAACTTTCAAGATTTACATTCATGCCTTTTCTTTCTCAAATTTTTGCTTTGCTATATTGAATGATGATTTTTGAAGTGACTAAGGAATTTTAAAAGATTTATTGAGTACTTCAAATTCCTTTGTAGCATATGCATGTTGGGATAATAATATCGTCATTGTTTTAGATTTCTTTGACTTAATAAATTCCTTGATCATCATTGTGGATTTCCTAGTATCAAACCCTACACTTTGCTATTTATTTCTCTTGTTTTTTATTTGGTGTACCCAATGGTATTTTCTATAGTGACTCTAAGTAACTTAGTGAATCTATGTACTTTGAAACTTCTTGAAATTGCTAAGAAGAAAATACTTATGTATATAGGCATGGATAACATGAACTTAACCAAAATGGTTCTTTGGTTCATCATTTTGGATTGCTCATGGTTATTAAACCTTGCATGGTGCATTTCCCTTCTCTAGCATTTTCATTTGAGGTTATATGTTTTTGTTAGGAGTGCTTTCTTTATCTTACATTTTCCAATTAGGTGCACAAATTGGTCTTTTTTTGTGGCATATACATATATAGATTAAAAATATAGCCATGGTTATCTTGTATTGTGATAACATGTGTATGTGATAGATAGTATAAGCATGGCTATCATGGAGTTACTGCATACATGCATATTAGGCAATACTACATCAAGAAGGGTTATGTGGATTGAGAGTTGTGACTAATTAAACTTCTAAAAAGAAGTTTTCAAATTTGTAAATGAACACTAGTTATGTTTACAACACAAAATATACATGAATCCTTTTACGTGTTTGTTTTTAAAATTTTATCATTGATATCTAGTTTGTTCTATCATTTTACAATTTACCATATTAAAGTTTGATAAAACCATTGTGTTTATCCCCTATTTTAACGCACATGCATAGGGAATCCTTGTCTCCTATTGTAGGAGATATATATTTAGTAGTGTTATCTTTAACTTTTATTTTACATTAATTTTTAGAATGTTTGTGTTTGGACCTTAGTGTTGTATTAAAATTTGCATGTCTTTAAGTTAAGTATGTATGCATAAATTAAAAAATATTATCTTTAACATGAATTGTAATTAATTTCTAACATATACTGGAAAAAAATTAAAAAACTAATTTTCTAATGTATGGCTCTATCATCTATTATGAGCCAATATTCAACATATGCAACCAAGAACTTAGTTCTAGTTATCTAAAACATTTTTTTTTGTAAATTAAGGTATATGCTAAGAACTATCATAAAGAACCTTACTAAACAATTTAAAAGTCAATAAAATAATAAAATAATTAGACAAACTATAAAAAAAAAATCCTTAACTATATCTTTTAACATCCAAATATGCAAAGACAAGGAATACTAAAAATTTAAAATTTTCCTAATTTAATTAGTCATAACCATTGAATTTTCACTTACTAGAACATATGAAATTATTTTTTTTAAATCAAATTCTCACTTATTTTTCCTTATTTTCTAATGAGAATTGTTATTGTCACCAACCTATGATTCCCCTACTTTTGGTAATGAGAAAATGTCAAATTACATCAAGATTAAGAGTGTGTGAAAAGAAACTTAAAAGAAATGATTGTTTTCTTGCTCTAAAGTAATGTCAATCTCTTTTATTGCATTTCCTAGCTGATATTCATTACGTTTATATTTTTTAAATTCATAATGTCATTGTTATTAATTTATGGTTCTTACATAGTAAATTGCCACAATTATTTGTGGCATATATGATTGTCTATATTCTTGGATTTAAAAAAATTGTAAAAGGCATTAAGATTAATCATATTTCTTAACTAGGTGATAGAGAATATCTCATTGATCTTAAATTGTTTTGATATAGATACAAGTAGTGATATACTTATGACATTCAGTACATAAAAAAAAAATCAAAAAAGCACATACAATTTGAGTGGGAATTGTGGGATACCATTTATAGTATTGAAAAAATGTTTCAAAACTATACTAAATTTCTAAAAGAAATATAGTATTGCACATTGGTATTTTGTAAAAGAAAGGTGGGAAAGTACATGTAATTATTTGTCTGAGATATTCAATGAAATGATGGTGGTAGAGATGTCCAATAAAACTTGCCCCCCAAAAGAAATTGAAAGAAATTTTAAAATAATGAAAAGTTTAGGATTTTTCAATTTGTGTTGCATGAGAGGAACCATTAAAATTGACCATATGTCATATGTTAATAGGAATGTGAAGATCATTTAAAATTTTATAAAGGTTCCCTTGCATTCATATGAATTTTGAAGAAAAAATCATTAAAGATTGTTTCATATACATACATGAAATCTTAACAATATTAAAAAATTTAAAGATGTACATTTAGTTGTCGTAAATTGGAACAATTTGTGAAATCATTTGATAAGGATAAGAATGTCATTTTTAAAATTTTATAGAGGTGTCTTTGCATTCATATGAACATTCAAAGTTTTCAAAAAAATATGAACATTCAAAAGAAATTCATAAAAGATCATTCTATAAACATACATGATATATTAACAAAATTAGAAAATGTAAAAATGTACATTTAGTTGTGATAAATTGAACAATTTTTAAGTCTATTTTCAATTTTGTGTGTTAATATTTAAATTTATATTTGAGATCTATAATAAATGTAATTTATGCATCAAATGGTGGGCCTTACATTTTCTTTGTCTTGTAGTACTTTTGTTAAGGTCTTCAAAATGGGCATTAATTGCATAGAATGAAGGAGATAGAATTAAAAAATATATACATTACATCTTTCTATTTGGTTTAGAATTAGAAGTTTTACTTGTGTGTATTTTAAATTATTAATATATATTTAATTCTAGCAATATTGTATTATGTGTTTTGGACAAAAAAACTTGTAAGATTAAATAAACTCGAGCTATTAATTGCACAATACTTGAACCAATGGAATTGTGTGTACTTGGATTAGAAATTGTACATTGCATCCTCTTTCTATTTGGTTTAGAGTAAGAAGTTGCACGCTTTTGTATATTTTAAATTATCAAGTATGTATATAACTAGCACTTGCACCTATAGGAGGTTCAAGGGAGACGCTGATAGGAAATTAAAGAAAAATTGTCAATGAATTGTAACAATACGTAATCAATTGTATAAAAATATATTTGTATTAACATATGCATTGCATAATATATAAGTAGGTACATTATTTTGTTGGATATGTTTTTTATAAACAATGAGAAACCTTTGAAAAATTTGTAGTGAGTTTGCATAAGTCAAATTTACATAAGAGCATCTATTTGTCTTTTTGGAAGGTCCTCTTTGAAAGACATGGAATGTCTATGAAGTGAAACACAATGTTTATTAGATTGCTTTGAACAAGTAAGTCACTTCGTTGTAGTCTTACTCATAGAAAAATGGTCAGATCCTGTAAGTCTTAAATGTAATATTGGCAGAAGAAGTGCTTGTTTACATCAAAGTTAATCTTATTGAAAATAAACATTTGAGGAAAACAAATGCATGACACTTTGATAGCAAAATGGCCAAATCCTATAAGTCTTCAATGTAATATTAGTGAAAGAAGTGGTTGTTCACTTCAAAGTTGATCTTATTGAAAATAAACAACATTTGAGGAAAACAAATACATGAAAAATTGGCACCCCTTATGGGTGTTATTGCTATTAGTTACACTAAAGATACAAGGGAATTTTGATGGCAATTTTTTGGGGGGATTAATAAAGATAATATGAAAAAATAGGGTTAGGATTTATTCCTTTAAAAAATGCTAGAAAGAAAAGATATTGCTAGGGGAATCTGTATCTATGAGGAAATTCTGAGAGACGTGGGCTGCCCACTTGGACTATTAGTTGACCTACACCTTGGGGACATATTTACTTTCTCCAGAGCCTTGATACATAGTTTTGAAAGGTAGTCTGCAACACAACCTATTTGTGGACCTACACCAATTGACCATTTGAGTTATTTTCTCAACTGATAAGATTGTAATGATTTTTTGGAGTGAAGCCTTTGGAGCATGATTTCTAAGGCACCTCTATTCTAGTATCTTGAAGGTTTTTATCTGACAAGCTCCTTTTGTAGCACACTTCTTGATTATCTTGACAATCTGCACTTTTTTGTGCCTCTTGAGCGTTGTTATCTCTCTTCTCAAGTACAATCCCTTCTTGAAGAAGCATGTCTACATCAGAGTCATTAGAAAGCGTTTCTTAGTTTGAAACCTTAGACCCACAAGGTGTAAACATAGTGCAAATTTCCTTTGTTTTGTTCCTTTTAAAAGAAGGCCAAAAAACTTTTGATTCTTTTAGCATAGTAGAAGTGCATGTAAATTCCTTCTATGAATGAAGTTTTTCCAACTTCTCAACCAAATGCTACTCATCTCTATTTGCTTTCGAGTTTGGTTCGCTACCAATCATCAAACTCTCTTCATCATCAATAGGCAATTCATCTTCATTAGGTGGATCCTTCTAAAAAAAGAATAAAGAAATCATGTTAATCTTACAGAAGTTTGATATAAACCCTAAGAGATTTTAAACATAAATCTTGTACATCTAACACTGCCACAAACAAAACTGGATCAAGTGAGAACTAGAATGAATCAAAATGGCAACTAACAAGAATAAGTAAACAAAAAGTGGCATGTTGAGTGGTTCTCTCATTGACTGCAAGATAGAAACCACACCTTTTAAGTTTATGCTTTGCAAAGTTCCCAAATTGTGTTAGTTAATTTATGGGCTTATTTCTACAACGATGACCTTAGACATAAAAATTAATTCTACTCGTGGGTTTATTCCCCAAGTTACATACTAAATTGAGTATAAAGAGTGGTGTGTATTTTAAAAATTGATTAAAAAGGACTAGTGCCATGGTTATAATCACTCAATTCATTGCATTCTTTGTTATAGCATCCTTTATTTTTATTAAGTATACAGTGTATGTACATATAATAAGAGGATAAATTTTGAGAGAATTATTAAAAAATAGATTGATTGTACTAATTGAAAGGTGAGTTATCAAATATACACCAACCTGCACATTGGTGTGGTCTATGCTATTTTCCTCCAGAAAGTTGATGAATTCTTTGAAGTTTTCTTCAGTTGGGAGATAATGCCCACTATAAGGCCAAATTGGCTGTAGACAAACCAATAAAATGTTAAATTCCTGCTTATTTTTGTGAACACAAATAAAAGGAATAGAAATAGAAAGAATAAGATATAAGGAAAACGATTTCAATGGCCATTTGTTGGTTCCAATGTCACATTTAAACATACAAGAAACAGTATGTTTAGGTTCTTAAATTTTAAGACTTAAGTGATTTCAACCACAGAACTACACCCTCATTTGATTATGTGAGCTACTGATAATGATTTCTATATTTTGGAGCCTATGCCATATGGTGTTGGTTCCACTAATTCTTAGCATTGAACTATCCACAAATTAAACTTCAACTTATTCATCTAAACTCAGAGATTTTCATGAATACAATAATTTTGTTATATTGTAGCACTAATTACAACCTATCAGATGAAATATAAACCCTAAAATCTTTATCCTCATCTACAATAAACTATAGGGCATTTCATTTTTCTTTAAAAACTAGCACTTGCACCAATGAGCTGCAATACTTACGCCAATAGGCTGATATACTTTGGTATTTTTTATTAGCGAGAAAATCCATGGAGAAGAAATGTGCACGACTGTTGTTTTGGGGAATGTGTTGCTTCGGTGAGCATGCCGAGAAAAGCAAAAAAGGAAAACGCCAGCGTCAGACTGGAGGAGATCCCGGTGGGGTTCCCCCACGTAATAGCCTATCGGCTAAATATAATTGTTTCAGTACTAAAGTGCCAAATGGAAATGAAGGGTAATTTCAATGACCTTACAAATGGCATAAGGGTACAAAAAAACCAGATATTTCAATGGCCTTACAATTTGTCTGTTCCATTTTTTTTATTTGGTTAACTGAACTCTTTCTAAAAGATACAAAAGCTTTTTCATAGGGAAACAGTATGCAAATACAATGTTTGAAGAAACAGTGTAAAGATAGACATAACATGGTGCAATGGCATAAACTTGGTGAGATTTGAATTCTTTTCATTTTTCATGGAAAAAAAATTTAAAAAAGTTAATAAAGTATGTGTCTCACCTTTTTAATAACAAGCAAATCTCAAAGCTAAAGCCACAATCCCATATGAAATTCTTTTAATTGAAGTGGGGGCTTTTCCTTTGGAAGCATCGGCGATAACCTAATTGATAAGTTATCTAAAAAAGGTTGAAAACATGGATAACCATTGATGGCCCAAAACGATTATGGAGGAGACGCTAAATCTTAGAAAGAAAACTTGGATGAAGCAAAACAACAAGTAGTTGAACAAGTGGGACATCAAATTACAAGAGTGTCCTAGCACCAATAGTGAAATAAAAAACTACGCGAGGGAAAAATTTAGGGCTGCCATGTGGTCAAAACAGATTGGACGGAAAAAAGCATACTACATGAGAGAATTTAACCCAATAAAGGATCATGGTGAAAAAACCTATTTAGGTGCAGCTATTAAAGGGAAAGCGAGGCTGTTAGTTGCACAATTAAGGACAGGATCACACCATCTTAGGTGTGAGACTGGTAGGTGGAAGATAACCTAAGGAAACTTGGGAAGAAATAACTTGCAATTTTTGCAATAAGGGGCGGTAGAGACAAAATGGCACTTCATCATGGAATGCACAGCTTATGAAGACATCCATAATCAAAATGAAAATAGTTTGGGTGTGGACAATATGCAGCAATTATTTGAGGAGGATAACATCAACCAAACGGCCAACCTTCTAGTCAAAACTAATAACAGGAGATCCAACTTGGAAAAAAGCATGAAGACAAATTAAGTTGTTTGTCTTAATCCCATAGACTGTTTAGTTTTGTGGACGTCATTAAAATCTTTCATTTCATTCATTTCATCTAGAGCAAAATTTCCACATATCAAAGAGATCTAAGTTGATTGTCTTTTGTAGGGCCATAATTGTAAGGATAATTTTACACGAAAAAATTTCATCAAGCATGCTTGAGGGTGTTTTTTTATTTATTTTCATATGGCAAAGGATTTTATGAGATGAGAATTGGATTTATGTTAAGAGGATAGAAAGTCTTATGAGATGATAAAATATTTACAAGGTGGTTGTTTAAAGGGTGGGATTGGGAATTTTTCTTCAACCGTTTAAACATTTTTTTGGTCGCATGGCATGCATTATTAATATACCCACCACTAGCATTTTTGGTCAAGCCATCATTTTAAGTTTTTACACACTCTAAAAACTATTGCAACATGCAGCGTTTAGAACATGTTCACTAGAGAAGCCTATTTCTTAGAAAGAAAACTTGGATGAAACAAAACAACAAGTAGTTGAACAAGTGGGACATCAAATTACAAGAGTGTCCTAGCACCAATAGTGAAATAAAAAACTACGCGAGGGAAAAATTTAGGACTGCCATGTGGTCAAAACAGATTGGACGGAAAAAAGCATACTACATGAGAGAATTTAACCCAATAAAGGATCATGGTGAAAAAACCTATTTAGGTGCAGCTATTAAAGGGAAAGTGAGGTTGTTAGTTGCACAATTAAGGACGGGATCGCACCATCTTAGGTGTGAGACTGGTAGGTGGAAGATAACCTAAGGAAACTTGGGAAGAAATAACTTGCAATTTTTGCAATAAGGGGCTGTAGAGACAGAATGGCACTTCGTCATGGAATGCACAGCTTATGAAGACATCCGTAATCAAAACGAAAATAGTTTGGGTGTGGACAATATGCAGCAATTATTTGAGGAGGATAAGATCAACCAAACGGCCAACCTTCTAATCAAAATTAATAACAGGAGATCCAACTTGGAAAAAGCATGAAGACAAATTAAGTTGTTTATCTTAATCCCATAGACTGTTTAGTTTTGTGGACGTCATTAAAATCTTTCATTTCATTCATTTCATCTAGAGCAAAATTTCCACATATCAAAGAGATCTAAGTTGATTGTCTTTTGTAGGGCCATAATTGTAAGGATAATTTTACACGAAAAAATTTCATCAAGCATGCTTGAGGGTGTTTTTTTATTTATTTTCATATGGCAAAGGATTTTATGAGATGAGAATTGGATTTATGTTAAGAGGATAGAAAGTCTTATGAGATGATAAAATATTTACAAGGTGGTTGTTTAAAGGGTGGGATTGGGAATTTTTTTTCAGCCGTTTAAACATTTTTTTGGTCACATGGCATGCATTATTAATATACCCACCACTAGCCTTTTTGGTCAAGCCATCATTTTAAGTTTTTACACACTCTAAAAACTATTGCAACATGCAGCCTTTAGAACATGTTGACTAGAGAAGCCTATTTCATAGAGGCTAAGTTAGTATCAGATTTTTGGGGTTGACAAATACAGCTTTAGACATATTTTTCACTGAAAAATGTAAGATTATGGATGGATGCACCAACTCCCCAAACTTATTGATGAAAATTGATTTTTTTCCAAACTGTAAAACAAGTTGCTAACATTTCAAATATGTTTCAGCAAACCTATAGCACCTTACCGTCCCCCATGTGGGCAACCCCGTTATTCAACTCTTATTAAGACATTTATTAAAACATTTATATTTTGTATGATCCAAACAACCCCATTCCATTTCCGTCCCTTCCAATGAGCTAATTATAGTCCTAATTCAGGCATCAAATGAATGAACAAAAAGAAAAAAAAAACCTTCAAGTTGGAAGTAGGCTTCTAGCCTTTCACCTGGATTATCAGAAAACATTTGAATTCTCAAATACCTTCAAAATTAATGCCACCTATAATACCATAGATATGTTCTTGCAAACATTAATGCTAGATATGTTTGTGCATACATAGCATTTGCTCTATGATGGCTCTTGTTTAGATATGTTCTTGCAAACATTAATGCTAGATATGTTTGTGCATACATAGCATTTGCTCTATGATGGCTCTTGTTTTATCTTGTTGCCCAATGAATTTGTATTATTGATTAGAAACACTAATAACTGATTCAATTAAATAGCTAGTTAAACATTTTAGTCTTTTATAAATTTGTGAAGGTGAAATTAATAAATAATACTCCGGATGTTAAAGTAGGATCTTAAAATATATGTTTTGCGGTAAGGTGAGGCCAATTGGAAATTAAATCATGAGAAGGTAATGGGAATTATAGAATATTTCATGAATTATTTTATTTCATCAAGAAGAAGATTACGCTTTTTTTTTTGTTTTTAATTCTTTTTAACTTTTCCCATTATAATGCTCCAGTATTCAGCCTTGGTATGACTCTAGAACCAGCTGAGCTGCAACTCAGTCACGTTCAGACAGGTTGGCAAGTTAAGGCTTAGCATCGACTCCTCAAGATTCCTCAAATTTACAAAAAAAACATTGATTTGGCCAGGACCTAATATCAACTTGGCATTTGACCCTACCATCCCCAAATAAAAGCATAACAAACAACAACATTTAAACTCACTTTATTTTCTGTTTTCAGTCTTGAACTTGATTTTTATGAGAAAAAGGGATTTTGCAGAGGAAAAATAAAATCAAAAAAAAGAAGGCTACCAACAGATTTTACAATTTTGGAACAGATATAAGTTGCATTTTATCTAAAGTTTCAAAATTGCAATCTGCACTTGATTTTCAGCACAAGGCCAGATTACCAGTGGCTCTTCTCCTAGTTTTTGATATTATTATTCTATCTGTCTTTTACGCCATAGATATCAAAATCAATAGATTTTGGACTTGGTAGACAATGTTTTAAGATCATATTACAAAATACTAGTTTCATTAAGGGTGACTGAGCAACTGATTTAACTTTTTCCGATTAGCACATATATTGACACTAGTTTGTGTTATGTGGATATCTTTGAAGTTAAATTCTAATAGAACAAAATAACAATATTATGAAATTTCAATTCTATGCCAACTGCCAAGTTTGAAATTTGTCTAAGCCAATATTGACTGGTCACCTTGCATAGTTAAATTCTATCTACTGTTAAAACATACATTTTGATGCTTCATAGGGATTCTGCAAATATGATCTTTTCCTTATGCCATTGGCATTGGTACTTCTCCACCATAGAGTTAAAATTTAAAAATGATTATATCCCAATACCTGTAATTGTGATCTCTTTTGCCTTTTTGTATAAGGCGACAATTTTTTTTAAGTTGGTTATAAATTTTTTATGTTGTTTTGACAAAATAATCTCTTCTTTTCACTCAAGAGTTATCCTGAAAGAGCGTGATAACTCCGGTGACAATCCCTGTCATATGTTCTTTTTTGTTCTACCATACAATATACATATCCACAGTGCCGATTGCACCAGAAAAATATTGATTTAGGTGGCAGCTCAAATTCTATGGTTGATGTAAGATTTCAACATAATCTACCTCTCAGTTTTTTGCATGCCCTCTCAGCATGAACTGCACTGTCTACATGCATCATCGCTGGTGTACAACAATGCCGGTGAGGGACCACAGTCAATGACCTTCACTACAAATACTGCCATGTTCCCTTCTCTTGTGCGTGATAGAACTCCCATCAGTTGAGTGGAATCCCTTCCAGCATCAAAGGCTGGTGTCTCCACAAGATGACAGTCAACACCCAGCAGGCCAGAACCGAACATTACTGCTTGATACAACTTCATTGGTAATGCCTGATGAAAGCCAACCATATCATTTTACACAAGTTCTTTCATCTTCTACAGCTTTATAAAAATAAAAACATGTAATTAATTTAGCAACATAGGCACCATCTGCTCCTCTCAAAGTGTCATCCACTGCACATCAAATTAAACCATGTTACAATCTACATCCTTCTTTTGATGTGGAGATAAATTTATAGTCCTGTTTTCTGATTTATCTTTCAAGTTTTGCTTCTGCCATAACACATTAAATTCTACAATTAGTGTGTGTTGCAGAGTGCTTCTGGGATCTGAATCTAATACAGACATGTAGGTCGTGCTTTTCCAGCTACTATTTTTCTAAAAGGAACAGTTTGTGCACATTATTTTTCAAATGTGATGACAACATAAAGGCACAACAATTAAGATCATTTGACCTTGTTTAAAATTGCTGTGGAATACGTGACACCACCTAAAAAGTGAAAGACAGGGCAACTCGTGAACATGGATCCACAATGCTTATGCATATGCTTGACCTATGTACTTTAATTTTCTCAAGTTTTCAAAGCCAACCACCTATGGAAAACAGGGAGCATCCAAAAATTATAATAATGTCCACTTTCCAAAACAAAAGGCATCAATAACACCAATTGTACAAATCATTTAACTCCATTTGTATACTTAACCTTGCGATTTTCATTTGACTGGTGCCCACAGTAATCTTCTGACAGGAAAAGCAAAATTATAATCAATTGTAAGAAAACAATTTGTGTCCTACGTGATGCAGAGAACGGGAATTTGGAAATACTAGGCCCTCTGTTTACAAGGCTTAAATTAACCAGAGCCGCATACGCAGCATTATTGTGGCATTTACTAACGAGGATTTATTATGCCACGCTGATTTTCAATCGGGGCTAGAATAAAACAGCAGAAAGTAGAGTTTGTCCAGTGAACCGGTTACATCTAGGCCATAAAATCTATTCTTCGATTGCATAGCTCGTATATTTAAACAATAAACCTACAAAAAATCAAGATTAATATGGATCATAAGGTTTGCACCAAATTAGCCATGAATTTCCTCTCTGGAAACAATAAACCTACAAAATATCAAGATCAAAAAAGTAGATAACAGAAATTGATAAACCAAAACACACCTTTTGCCGCTGGTCCAGCTGCATCTTTTCCCGCCCACGACCGATATCCGCAACAACCGAGGACTCAACCCTTGTATACAATAGACTTTCGTCAATTGACAGAAACCCTTTTTCCGCCGAAATTACTCCAGATCTAGTGGAATTTTCGCGGAATTAGTGGTCGAGAGTGCAACCCCATCAGCCACATTTGCCCCATCTACCTCTGCTACGAATCACAAAGTTGCAGTCCGTCCTGATCCTCCAATTCTCAACCAGGGCTAAATTTAGTCATGGCTTCAAAAAGATTGCCAGAAACTTCAACAGAAAACCGATCCATCTCCGCTGAGCAAATACATTGAGGAACAAATCAAAATCAAGAAGACGAAGCAGGCCATAGCCTGCACTCATACGACATTTGCATTCCACAGAATCCTTCCACTTCTACTGCCAATCCAAAACGCGTCAATAGCCAGAAAAAATATAAATATATGCACAAATTCTGTCAGCTCCCTTTTCGCTTGAGCTCCTGGTGGGGTTCCCGGTGGGGTTTCCGGCGTCAGACTGGAGGAGATCCCGGTGGGTTCCCACACGTAATAGCCTATTGGCTAAAAATGTAAATGCTGGCCTCTCTCCCCTACACTCCCCACAAGCTGCTGTACAACACCAGTGTAGCAACAGGCATGAAAAACTTAGGTATTACAAAGTAGTAAGGAATGATAGCAGCCAATAGATGTCCTTGCTAAGACTCGACCAAAGTAACAGGCATGTTGAGGTGGGCAATATGAATTACCACTGGATTCACATAGCTAAGAACATATCATTTTTCTACACGGATCATAGGCTTTTATTCATGTATTTGCACCTATCCCTACATTGAAAATAGTACATCTTGGTAGTATGATACCCTACACCAAATACCTAAAACAAACTAATTTGAAGTTATCAGAATTTTGAATCAATGTTTAGTCATTCATCCTGACAATAAACCAGTGTGGTTTTTTAAGGTCTCTTCAAAATTTCAAAACTATTTACACAATTTTTAATGGAAGCTTTGTTCCTTTATCAGGATTCATTGACATTTATTCGGTCCTCTTCAAGTAATTATTAATTGGATGCTATTATGAACAGAGGATATGAACAATCTCCCATTTGACGAGACAAAAGAACTGAGTAAATTCTTCTAGGTAGTTTGGATTCTATAGTTTGTATTATAAGGAACAATTTTATCTATGTTCAAACTTTAACTGACAACCCGTGCTCCCTAATCACAGTTTCCACAATGGTCAAAACTGTCCAAACAGTTTTCACCACAGTTGAAACTGTCAAACCATTTCCTCGTTTAGACAATTTTTTCGCAATTGTCCCAAACACCTCAAAATCCACGTGCTCATGTTTCCTCTTTTTAAGTTATTTGAGGCTTGACTCTGAAAAAATGCCATGGTTTGTTCTGTAAAATGAGGTTAAAACATATTCCAAAGTCCAAACACTTATTTAGTCTTCTGTACCAAGATGTTTGGCTGTTAAACCAAAACAACAAAGTTTCAATAATTTCTATGTCAAAAAACAGATCAAAAACACATTCTTTTGCAGGGTAGAGACATAGACACAGCAAGAGACTATATTTATTATATACCAAGAAAAAATGCTGAGTGATAAGATAACCCAAATTAGATTTGAGAGAAAATCAAAGTTTTACAAAGCAAATTAAACTCAGGTTTCTGACTACACAATAAATGTTTGTATGCTATTAAATTTGTGGGGTGGGCAAATTAGTCCTCTTTTAATTACTATTGAGAACAGTAACAAACAGTAACTATGGATTCCAGTAAATACCAGTGAAGGACACGCACAACAGTATCAAACTAGACTGAAAAGATGTTTAAAATCATTATCATTAATTCCAACCCAAAACAATAAAAAATGATTTGGAAAAGCCAGTGTTTAAAAAATCTATGAAAGCTCCTGGTTAACTGTTGAGCAATAATATGAATGATGAACAAAGAGAAAATGGCGTATCATAAAGAATGGCCAAGACTGGTGTAGGTGCAGATAGGATTGCCCAAGCACAAAATTCTGTCATAGGAGAACGAAACAAAAATGAAAGAACATGGAAAACAAAGCAGACGCAATATACAATTAGCATGGAAAAAAATGCAGTACCATCTCAAACTGTGTTTGTCTCTGTAATTCGTTGTTCGTCCAACTCCAAAGCTTATAAATAAATGTGGACAGAACAATCTATTTATACAAACTGGAGGCGGTGATGGAGGGCAATTGAAGGGAATAGATGACAGTTGAAGGGACTAGTTACAAAACTGTTCAGCCTCCTCTGTGAACACTTTTTCATGCTTGCACATAGCCTCTGCGAGGTGATTCAATGAAAATAGATGACAAAATATTCACTTGTATAAATAGAAATGTGGGGCAGAATATCCACTTGACCATTTAGAATAAATTTTGAGTGTGTATCATAAGACACTCTGCAACTTTCGCTGTAATAACAATACCAAAATTCTGCCTAGCTTGATCCTTCTGCATCAACTAATGCAAAATCGATATCATATCAACATACCCACCTACCACATGGAATTAAACTTGATTAGTAACATCCTCCAAGAATGAAAATAAATTTTTTATCAATTATACTATTGTATTTCAACTTAAAAATAAACCAATTCCATTTACTATGGAAAAACACATTACTTAAAAGTAAAAGCATCTTGTCTATATTGAAGTAACCAACCAATCTGAACGTTCATTAAAAAACAACTTCTAAGTTGCCTATTTTGACTTTTTTGGAGCAAAATTGTCGAAGCAAGTTGCTTTACACTTTTTACCCTTTTCAATTGTTGCAATATAAAAAAATCTAGTTTATGTTAATATTAACAAAAGCCAATCACAGTCCAACGAAACTGACGTCATGAATTACAGTTTTGTAACAGGACATAATTTTCAGAGTAGAAAATGCTCTAAAATTAAAAACAATGAATATGGAGATGAACTGGTAACATACTTGAATTAGTGTAGTTAATGTTATCGTTGGGAAGTTTGGCATTTGACCTCAGAAGCTCCACAATACTTGCTAAAGAAGAAGCTCCTGAAGCCACTTCAACCATACTCTTAACTGTCTCTTCTGCTGACTTGATCTCATCATGAAATTCATTGCCCAGCAACAGAGTCAAGAAGCTCTCATCCAAAATAAGACTAACCCACTGCATCACTGAAACCAAGGAAGGCACCCACCTGGAAACATTAGCTAACGGAAAATCCAAAGGTCCTGTCACGTGGCAAGACGAGTACACTGCCAACCATTTTGATAGGTATCTGACTAGCTTTAAAATCTCCCTGCTGTCAAGCCACCCAATAACCCATCCCAATACATTCCCGTCAATTGATGCTGATACCACAGAATGGAAACAAAAATCAGTGGTTGAAAACCTGTCAAAAGCAGTGGCTACTAGCAGAGCAGTCTGCTGAAAGGCAAAATCATGTTTTTTGTGTTCCTTGATCTCCATTGCCTTCAAAGCTTGCTGCTTTCGTTCCCTTCGGAAGGGGGCTATGGTGTTATCATCTTTTGAAGGACAGAGAAAATAGGTTAGAATGAGCAGCAAATCAGGTGGTCGAATATCAGTCATGCTTTCCAGCGTGAGACATAGCATGTCACTCCGTTTTGCTTCCTTCAGTTTCTCAACCAGGTGGATGTGTAGACACAAGCTGATGGGTAAGGAAAGCCCGAGGAGGAGCTTCAAGGGCCTCCACAACCTCAGCTCGACACAAAATCTAACCATTTCCTTAACAAATTCCCACCCCAGATAAGGCCCCACCTTCTCCAGCAATTTCAGGATGTTCTCTGACTTATTACTTTTCCCTTCAACCTGCTCCTGCACCATATTAAGAAAGGGGTTTATGAGATCAAAGAAGGTTTTTGAGGTTAAATTAGCAGGGATCGTAGATTGAAGATTCCTCAACATCTCTGATTCTGCAACAATTAACTGCTCATCTTTATCACAGATTTTCCACATAAAAAGTCTCCTCAAAGGTTTATCTGTATCTGTATCTGTATCTGTGACTGTCGCTGTGGCTTTTTCTTTGAAGAGACTATGGAGGATGGCATTGCCATTGAGACTGATAGAACATTTTGAGGTACCCTCTACCTCTTCTGCAGCTGCCCTTCTTACAATATCTAGCAAAGTAACCATCATTCAACTGTTAATGGAGATACTATGCAGTCCTGGTTACAAACCTTCTGGGGCTGTTCTCACCCCTAAAAAGCTTGATCATATAACGATTTTCAATTTAAACCACAATTTGCTGTTTATGGCACTATTCAATTAGAGATCCTCTGGACCTGTTTTTTGTCCAATCTCATCAATAGTGCTGCCAAAAAAACAAGTTTCAGTTTCAGTTTCAGTTAGAAATACATTTTTGTATTATTGTACATAAAATGAATACACTCACAGCCACCATGCTGTAAGGTTGCAGCTCTTACCGTAAAAGTAGATCCTTTATGAATGCTAATTCCTCAGTTTCAGGGACCTTTGCGACACCACAGGTGACTGCCTTCTCCCCGGCCTAGAAAAACAATGTACAAGAGTCAGTGAGCATTTATAAAAGTTAGCATAGATTTAGAACTTGAATCATAATCTCCTCTGTCTTTTTAAATGTGTTGGGTCTGCAACTAATCTTTTCTCATCTTTTTCCAACTCTTCATCCTGATGATGGATCACTGAGCGTAATCCGAAACGTTGATGCAAAAAAGCTTACACAATCAAAATCCAGAAACAATTTGCAACATTCTCTATGGATTGTGGAAATCTACTATCACTAATGAAGAAGAAGATAATGATCTTGAATATTCATCTCATGAAGATTCTATAGTAACAGTACAGAAAATAGATACCATGACAGTCATCAACAAGGAATATATGAAGGTATTTTATGTTGAAAGGGCACAAGTTACCAGTGAGGCAATGGATTTGGGGTATAGAAGACATATGAGTTTGAAAGAGCAATCAAATGTATGATAGTTGACAAGGGTTTCTGAAGCACAAGTATAGACATGAGATTTTATTGAAGCAATGCCATTAGAACCCAGTCCCAGCATGTGGGTGACTTGCTTGGAGCGTGCATAACTAGCAACAATATCGATTTGGGGTATTGTGTGGCAGAACACCTTGTGAATTAAAAGCCTGACGATGTTGAAGGTTAGATAATGTTCTCAAATCTTTACATTTAACTACTGCAGATGGAACAAGTCCATGAAAGAAGGAATCAGGCAATGCACAGATTAAAAGAGATTACAATCACAGGAAATAATGTCTTTTATCTCTAGTCTATTGTCAAGAACAGTGAATATGAAAGTTAATCACAAAGGCACTTCCAAATATGGTTATTTTTGTGCAAGACAAGTCAGTTTGACTGGAAGAACCACTATCTAGCTGTTCTGGAGCCACTTCATTTGACATATAGCAATGCTCCCAAAATGCAACCTTTTGCTAGCACCTCATCAAGGTGGCATACATCATTGTTTCAGTATGATATTATAGCTCAAAATTATAGCATAATCAGTCTTGATGAGTCTGTTCAATTTGTCAATTCTGTGATTGATCAATAGCATAGTCAAGAATGAATTAAGACTCTGTATGTTTTTTTTAGTCTCCCAGATCCAAGGATTATTTCTGTTTGTTTTGAAGGCTTAGAGAACATTTTGACAGGTGGAGGAATAGGGAGGACAGCAAGGGACAGAGATACTCCTTTGCTGTTTGCAGGCTATTTTGTCAAGATCAAGCATAACCCTAGAAGAAAATGATGAAAGATTGAAGGCTTTTCTTATGGAGAACATGGAATGGCAATTGTAGTTAATTCAATGAGTTTCCTGCAATGGATATTCACCTATGGCGTTAAGTGCAATATCAAATATAAGGAAAAGTTATCAAGAAGTGGACTGTGCAATGCATAATATCAATAAAAGCAAACCATGACAGCCATATAATGATAAATGTGATGGAAGACAAGCACTGTGATTTAGGGTGATTGTTTTCAAGAAACAATGCAAGTACTGCCATAAAAGATATACAGTACAATCATGACAGTCATAATGAGCAGAGAGTTTGAACACAGAAAATCCAAATGAAATTATGAGTGTCAATGCAGTGGCACAGTCATCCATTGCGTAGTAAAGATACAGATGCAAGCACAATCATAAGAACAAAGTAAGGGTTTCAGGGCAACATTCTTTCTATGAACAGTTGACTGAGATAGCTCTTGTTTCAACTGTACACCCTCTCATGAATCTCATTCATGTTATAATCTTGCTCGATCTTATCATAGTGAAAGAATTATGATACTGCTGGCCGCAGTTACATGGCATCACAAAGAAACCCCAGAAGCCTGCAAGGAAATATATAGCCACGGCTATTGTATAAGGGAACTTTTTCTATTCACAGATGTTAAGTAAAGTATAGAGGACTGCTGTGAGAAAAGACACAGGAAAATAAGGGTTTCCATTATTTCTGCACAATAACTGAGTCGGGCATATGGAGATACATAAAATGCAGAAACCTCAAAGAAATATGGTGAGGCCGCGGCCACGAGGGAACTGAAAACCCCAAGTTCCTGTAACATACAGTTATATGCAACATAAAAAAGTGCAAAATGTGAAAGTAACGGCATTTACAATGGCTTTAAGCCGTCTATCTTCTTTTAATAGATCAAATGCAGACAGAAATGAATCTTGGCAGACCTCGAGTTGAGCATGAAATGCACAGAAAACCAAAACATATGCCCAGATATTTTCTGTTTAAATGTGGCTCGAAGCAGCACATTGAAGAAAATGATGATGCTTACCAAAATGTACACAGAATCTGCATAAAACAAATCCTCCAGAAAATCCCATGAAACCTTCGGATGCAAGAGAAACCCTGGCGGCGCCCTCACAGCAGAGTGAAATGAAAAGAATGAATGAAATGGAAAATGTGTGTTGAGCTGTGCGTGTATGTTTAGGGTTTTCAATGCCCTAAAATGGCCCGTGAGCACTAAGGCATTTTTTTGCCTATTATTTTAAACAATATTTTTATAACTAATACTCCCTTGCTAAATATAAAGTGCTTTGTGTATGATTTGTATTTTGCTTTTTTTTCTTTTTTCTTTTTTCTTTTTTGCATCTAATTTGAATGTGAATAATATTAAAGTGATATGTTATATGTCACTTTAATGATATTTGTGGTGCAAAACTAATAGCTTTCATTTGTTTTATGAGTCAAAGGTGGGTATTATTGAAAATTTATGACAGTGCCAAGCATGTAGGGAGGTTGAGGTAGTTTACAAACATATGGAGAGTATATAGGGTTGTTTGAAGTCAGTTTGAGGACATTTGGAGCATTTTTAGGTGCTTTATGATGGAAGATGATGTGGCTTGACTTTTTCTTATCTATTGTGTCTTTTTTGAGTCTTTTAGAAGGCTTAAAAATAGGTTTTTTGGAGGCATATAAGCTCATGGAGCTTCTAGATCCTTCTTTAGTGGAATTTGGAGGGAGTTTTGGAATATAGTCACTTGTGTGACTCATTTGTAATCAGTTCTGACTTGTTCTTTTCTGCTCTATGACTTATTTTGAGTCCTTTAGAGAAAATACAGTGTTTGTAACTTAGTTTGACATGTTTACCAGTTTTTACCTTGGAGATCAATAAAAATAAGTGTTTTGCCTTTCTTAATTTTATGTGCTCTATTGTGTGCCTTTTGGTGAATGATTCAATTATCTTGTGAAGTACTTCATTCCTTGTAGTTGAGTTTATTTGGTGGCACCTTTGTGCAAAAAGTGTATGCTTTTGCAGGTCATGAGTAGTGTTGAGTGCAAATAATCCAAGTTTTGAAATTTCCTTTTCCTCCTAGGATTATCCATTATGTCCTCCTCATGAAATATTGATGCAAAGGCATATGGAATTAAGTTGTGCAAGTTAAATTGTGTTATTGATCGACCTATGTATGTAGTTGTGTTTACAGGTCTTAGTTCGTATTTTGGTCTATCACCCTTTTAAAAGCTTTCAGTTTTCAGTTTATGCACTCCTTCTTACCCCTTTTCCTAGTAAAAGCAGTAGATTAGTTTTAAGGTGACACCATAGGAAGCCAGCCTTCTCCAGAGGTTTGATCTCGTATAAGGTACCCACACCTTGGGATCATTCTCGTGTTTTCACTAGATTGTTGAATTTCATATTCAACGAGGTGCAAATCCAGGAGATAACAGAAGGAGCCTCATATGGTAGCCAAGCAAGTGAAGCAATCTGATCAGAGGTATTTAACAGCAAGACTGGCTTTAGAATGGTGGATAAGCTTGACAAATTATCTTTCAAAGAATCATTTCAGCAAAAATGTGTTTTACAAGGTATTCCATCAATTAGAGAGGCAAAGATGCAGATCAGTGGATAACAAATAATGCAGATAGGGTTAGTGATGATCTGTCTAGGCTTGTTACTGGAATGGTGAAGCCAATCGTAGATATTTCGTGGCTTACTTTGCATATGAATATGCTCACAGGAAAAAGGGGGGTTATGATATTGTATGCATACATGTTATTGGGATTGGGATTTTTACGGTTAGTTACTCCAAATTTTGAATCGCTGACAAGCAAAGAACAACAACCTGAAAGCATATCCAAGTTCATGCATTCAAGACTTCATTCTCATGCAGGGTTTGTTACATTCTTTGGAGGTGGTTCCCAAGAGCAAGAGATGGTAGAGTCAAAGTTTAGAGATTTGTTTGAGCACTCTAAATACCTTTTGAAGAAGAAATGGTTATTTTGAATTGTAGATGAGTTTATCACAAAGCAGTTTCCACACAGTGTGACATGTGGTTTATGTTTAATGTATGTTATGGATCATAAAGGAGATTAGGCTCAAACTTATGTCCAAGAGGAGTTGGCTCATGCACTACAATTCTTAGCATCGGTGGTATCTCAGAGCTTCCTTGCATTTGGTGATGTACTTGAACTTTATGGAAAATTCCAAGAGCTTTATGGGGAAATGCACAGAATTATGGAATTGGATGAGTTGTTGGATGCTACTCAAAAAGATGTAAAGTCTACTATGCTTAATCCTTTAATGCTTATAGAAGAGAAGAGGAACTCAAAGAAATTTGATCATTTTCTGGATAAGGATAGTATCTCCTTTTCTGAAGTTGACATCATTACTCCTGCTCAAAAATGGTTGGCCAGGAAACTAACTTTCGAAGTCAATCCACAAAGAAGCTTGATTGTGACTGGTCCAAATGGAAGTGGTAAGAGTTCAATATTTTGTGTTCTTCGAGATCTTTGGCCAGTAGCAAATGGAAGAACTAAGAAATCAAATGAGAGTTGTGATAAGATTCAAATTCCACAAATCAGTTAAAACATATTCTATGTGCCTCAACAACCTTATACTTCTCCTAGCACCCTTTGCGATCAAATTATATATCCACTGACTCTTGCATAAGCCACTTTGAAAGCATCACAAGAGTCTAGATTAGATGCTACAGAAATATTTGATGGATGGTTGAGAAATATCTTAGGGAATATTAGACTTGTCTATCTGCTAGAGCGAGAAGGGGGTTGGGATGCAACTGCCAATTGGGAAGACATGCTATCTTTGGGTGAATATAATGTCCCCTTCTCGCTCTTGAGTATTACTAAGACTCAATTAGCCTATTCCAGAGTTCTCGTAGGCTAGTTGATGTGGTAAGGAGACTCAGTTGCCAGCATTGATGTTTTGTATAGGGTTTTTTGGAGGGGTTACTATGTGTGTGAATATGTGGAATAACTAAAAGGATAAACAAACACACCAATGCGACATTATATTAAAGAAAACTAATTAAAAGATAAACAAACTCTCAATAACAACAATTTCCTCAATGACGTCCCATTGTCCTCTATCTCCAAGGATTCTGTTGTAAGTTGTTGGCTCTCAGCTATTGTAAGCAGCAACTTGGCAGAAGGACAACTTAGAGAACGATATTATGCAACATGCATGTCTATTGCTAAATGATGTGATATGATTAAGCTAAGATACGAAACTATGATAAATGAAATTAAAATAGCTTGTGCAAGACTATTCTATCATGATTATTATGCTAAATGATGAAGCTAAAATACTATGCTAAGTTCAAGAAAACAAGATGCCTGAATGCTAGATAGAATGCAACTATAGTAATCGCATTAAATTCACCAAATCCAGGATTCTTTTCAACTCACAAAGAGGTTGTATTTATAGGGTTTTGGAGGCAATAATCTAGTTGGCAAAGATTGACGGTTGAAATCAAGCATGTCAAGATGAACAGTGAGAGATTTTGGAGGTTAAGAAAAAGATGGAAGGTTGAGAGAATAATGGAAGATGTTTCCTCCTACACAATCTTTTCCATTCAAAATTGAAGGAAAGTTGTCATTTGAGGAGTTAGTAGATAGTTGAAGTTAAATCCCATAATTAAATAATTAAGTTATTTAATTATATGTGACAAGGATTTTAGAAGTTTCCATAATTAAATAATTAATATTTAATTATGTGTGAGAAGATGATAAAAAAATGTTTAATTAAATATATAAAATACTTAATTAAATATGAAGTGAAGAAAGTTTCTAATTAAATATTTTAGAATATTTAATTTATGAAGAGAAGAAAGTTTCTAAGTAAATATTTTAGAATATTTAATTATATGAAGAGCGAGGAAAGTTTCTAATTAAATATTTAGAATATTTAATTATATGTAAGGTGAAGAATTAGAAAGTGTTTAATTAAATATTCAGAATATTTAATTAAATGTGGAAAAGGAATTTAGAGGAATATCATTTGAATTTAAAATTCAAACTTATGATAATTAATATAAATAAATTATAAAAGCTATTTAATTAATTAAGAGGAATATGGAGATGGTAATAATTAAATAAACTTATTTATTTAATTAAATAGAAGAATTAGAAAGTGAATGATATAAATAAATAATTAAATTTATTTATGTGATGACTCTAGAAGATTAATTAAATAATTCATATTTAATTACTTATTAGGTTTGATTTAATGTGACCATTTTTAGATGTATACATTTTGCCCCTCTTTGAAGTGATGTGTTTTACGCATTGCTTCAAAGAAAAATTCAAATAACAAAAATTTGCCCTTGACTTTGAAAATTTGATTGACGATGCTATATGCCCTCTCGGGTGATGAATCAGATAAATTTTTGAATTTTTCGGAAAAAAAAAATTGGAAATTTTTTATGATTTTTGAAAATTTACATTGATTTGATGTCTGATTCATCGGGCGATAAAGATAATTTGATAAAAACCACTATTGAAAGATTGATATGAAATGATGATGATGATGATTTTGATAATTGATCTCATGATAGGTGAGAGTTAATGATAGGATGATAATGATTGACCTCATGATAGGTGAGGATCAATGATAGGTTGATAGATGGTGGATCGATTAGATGAAAGGTGAGATGAGGAAGATGATGCAAAATGATGGACAAGAGAGGATGATAAGCGATAGGAGATTGGGAAGAAGAAAGAAAGCACAAATGGATTCAAAAATAAATATGATGTTGCCCCAGTCAAACTACAAGCCAAGATGGATTGATGATGGTGATGAGAGTATTGTTGATGAGGGAAGGATACATCCCGAAACAACACAAGGATAGGGAAGGATACATCCCAATGATGATGATGAGAGTGTTGTTGATGAGGGAAGGATACATCCCGAAACAACACAAGGATAGGGAAGGATACATCCCGATGATGATGATGATGATGGTGATGATGATGATGATGATGATGAGAGTGTTGTTGATGAGGGAAGGATACATCCCAATGATGATGATAATGATCAAGGCTTGCAGTAAGGCTAGGAACAAGATCAAAGGTATGATTAAATGATTTGTGCTAGATTGAATGGATTGATTAGATGAGATTGGAAGAAAGGATTGGATGAATTGATTAAGATGAGATTGGAAAGTGTGGTCGTCCTGTTCCCCAGCAAATAAAAAATTTCTCCAAACTCGCCATGCAACAAGGCAAATGTTACGGTCAAAAAGTACTTCCTTTACTCATTCACCAGGCGAACCCGGTTTCCGGCCTGGTCGCGCGCGCTTTATGAAAAGAAGCTCCGGCGCAGCCGCAATAAGTGGGCGAAGCAACCAAGAGAGAACGTCCTTTCAAATTGAAAGGATCGAGCTTCAGTCGAGTAGAAATATCACTGGTCTTTTCGCGTCACCACGGATTTGCGGTTTGCCCCCGCATGTTCAGTCGATATTTATTCCTCTAGTAGAATAGGTCCTTTTTAACGAGCTGTTTACGCCCATATGGCGTTAGAACTCCAAGCATAACTGGAACTCTTTGCTATTTCGTAAATCAAAATAGATTCCGAATGAATCACATGGGCCCCACACCTCACAATTCCACGCGGAGTTTGCCCGGCACCTTTCTTCGCTAAAAGCACCCTGTTTCTGGTACCGAATTTAAAGGTCAGCCCTACCGGTAAACATCATCAGTAAGTTTATCGGACTTTGGGCCACCGCATTCTGCCTGTGGCTACTTCCCTTCCTGCCTTGTCTTACCACCTTTACACCTCCCAATTCTCAAACAGCCTTACTAGAATGGTCGTAACAAACGCGTCTATACATCCTTAACTCGATTCTAGAAATCTTTATCCTAAGAGTGAAGCTTGTCAGAGTTAACCTAATAACATAAGTTAAGGATCATACTTGGTTTGACATCATTTTGCTCCTAGTAGATATTATTTACTCTACATATTCTCCATATACAGAGATCATACAAAATGCAATATTCAATCAAATGCACATAAAACCTCTCTTTTAAATCCTTTGCCATTATTTCCCTATAATGCAAGGTAAGTAAAGCTAATCCCTTAAGCTCCTTACACATAATTCCCCTTTTATGATAAATGAACTATTCCCTTAGGTTCTTTTCACATAAATCCCCTTTTATGCATATCTAGTAAATATTTTGCTTTATAGTTCTATTTTTTTTTAAAAAACTAAGTAAAACAAACAAACACAAGATAATAGAAAACAACTCTCAAATTGGAATTACAAAATGAAGAAAATCCATGCCTGTATTTAAAAGCTTCTCCTTTCAAAATTGTTCTTCCAAACCCTCTTTGAATCGAGTTGCCAGAATCTCAATGATTTCTCACTCTATAACAACTCCCTATCAATCTAATCTCAAAAGTGTATTCTCCACTAATTCCTTACTCAACACAAAACTCACAATGGTATCACTCTCAGCTTAATTTGGGAAATTCACCATTAATGGCAATTGTTGGTAAAGTCACTATATTTTCCAACTTAGCAAAACAGAGTATGCAAATAGCTCAACGAATTAGAAATAAAAACTTAGAGAAAAAGCTAAACTCGGATTGCACAAGTGGTAGAAAGTAAATGGCACGGTGTCTATATTTATAGGCGCGAAATGCAACAATTTTCCACTTAAGAAGGCATGTTGGATGACAACACATAGCCCATAAATATTCAAAAGAAGTCTTGGCGAGTTTCTAAACCCTTACTCATAAAAAATGGAGGTGATTCGTCATTATTTGAGCCAACAAATCATGAATAATTCAACTCAGAAAGGTAAAACGCCACCTACAGGAACTTATCTGTTTAGGTGCCCATGAGGAAATGACTCACCATTTTGTGAATTGGTCAAGGCAAGACTCCATACACCTCTCAAATTATAGACTGTGTCGCCCTCTTTTCCAGCCTTGTTTGAGAATTTCTTCCTGACATTTATGCATTTTTCCTTCATCCGCCATTTCACGGGAAAAGCTTCCTTCAGATTTTGCCTTTTAAATTATGTTTCAATTTTACACTATGAAGTATTTTATATTTCAAATATTTAACTCTCTCAATATTTCGATTTCCCATAGTTCAAAAAAATATTTAATATTGATTTCAAAACAAAGCTATCATTACCATGTATCGATTTCTTATTTTGAATCAAAATCAAATATTTCCAAAGTCATTAATAAAGATTTTACTATGCAAGGTGATTACAATTTTACCCACGGTAATATAAAATTCATAAATTTATATAACTTAATATATATATTTATAAATATATATTTATATATATCTTTATTGTAGATTTATTTACTTAAATATATATATGTGTTTGTATATTTAAATATTAATATTTAAATATATTTACGAGTATACATATATATATTTCCAAGTAAAACTACAATATAAATATATATTTATATATTATTAAATATGTATATATATATTTTATTTACATATCTAAATATTTACACGTATATTTATTTAATTATTAAATATACGTTTACGTGTTAGTATTTGTATATGTAAATTCCTAGGTAATATTAAATAATATAATTAATATCTCTATTCACATGCAATAGGTAACATGGGTATGTATATATATATATGTATATCCATGTACGCAGTGTACACGTATGTATATGTATACCATGTTGATACGTACATATGGGCATATCCATCTATCGATCATACATATGTATCGATATGTATATACATATGGATACATGTACATAATATACATGTATACACATACTCACTTGACCTATTCACATATAACCATTCACGTTTTCCACACTAAGGTCAAAGCACAATAAGTCAGACAAATAAGTAATCATCATTTTTCAAAGCACAAAGAAGTAAACATAACTCCAAGTCTAAGGATGACTTATCTAGACCAACATAACTGACTTGATTTCTTAGAGCCTATACTGACATGTGTGTATGCTCAATTGGTACCCGTTACTATTTACCTAACCAAGCTCCTCCCCGAGTGATATCTCTCCTCTGCCTGGAGGAATGAACCTATTTCCTGCACATCATGACATGACAACGGGAATCATTTGCTCAAAACAAGGTAGTTTACATAAAACATCTCAAAAGTTAGAATAAACATTATACTTATACGCAACATTTATTCAAAATTACATCAATAGAAGTATCAGACAAATGAGATAATCATTTGATAACAAGAACAACATGTTTTATTCATCTAAAAGATTCAAACATTACAATGCATTTCCCTATGTAGTAGTAGCTATACAATCGGGGTGTAACAGGAAGAAATGATTGGATGGATTGATTGAGATAATGCAGATGAGATGTGATGGATATGATAATGCTCATGCACAAACTAATATGGATGTCATCTATATTAACCATGTAGATTTTAACTATGCAAAATGAACTACACATCGTTGTCATTTTGTGACCCAACTTTATGCTTATTTATCATCATTGAGCCTTTTGATATGTTGAAAGTTAGTACAAGCATCAATGGTATAATGTAGACCATGATGACCTAAGTACAACTTCCATACAACTTCCGTTGAGATTTGATAGTGCAAGATAGCACAAGCATCTAGGTATAATGAGACCGAGATGACCTGAGCATCACTTGTGTAAACAAGCAAGAATTAATCATTTTCCTATGCAAATTTGAAATGTCATCAATAATAATTTGTAGAGCATGTCCCATGACAATTTGCACAGTAATACTGATTAACTCATAAAGAGCAGACAAAGAAAATGCCATTCTCCTTCCTAGCCCCTTTAGTTTCAGACATCATCGAGGCACTCTGGAGAAATGATAACACCAATCAAGATAAAACAATTGAACATAAGTGTTAAAGTGATCAAACCATGATTCAAAAGAGATCATCTAATGAGAATTGATTTGTTTTGTTTTTCATGTTGATTTGGATGGTCAGTTGTTTGATTGATTGTGATTGATGTTCAGCTTGATGTTTAGGATGATTGATGTTTTCACTAGGTTTTCTTGTTGTTGTTTGTCTATTGATTTAAGCTCAAAACAAGTTGCCTCTAGTGAGTTCAGGATTTTGCCCCCAGTCTAGGATGAGACATGACCATTTTATTGATGAAAGCATATGATTTATTGAATTTGTTTTGGATTTTGGAAATATTTTGATTATTTTGGATTTTCATGTTTGTTGATTTTTTGGGATTTTGATGTTGTTTTGATTTTTTTAATTTTTCAAGGACATTTAAGATGGAATGAGATGACCAATTGAAGAAACAAGATACCCCACAATATAAGAGAAGATGCATGATGAAGGATATGGTATGGAAGATTTGGATGAAGTGAATAGGATAAGATGCATGATTTTCAAGAAGATCCTTAACCTTGTCAAGATCAAAGGTGAAAATGAGGATAATGACCATGAATGATAAGAGGAAAATGGAAGATAGTATATGGATAGGGAGAGGGATGTGAAAGATAATATTTGCATGATAGGGGATGGAGGAAGGTGTGATAGGGAAAATTTACTTGCTAGAATACGAGCAACAAACAAAAGAGAACATGTTATTGGGATTGGGCTTTTTATGGTCAGTTACTCCAAATTTTGAATCGCTGACAAGCAAAGAACAACAACCCGAAATCATATCTAGGTTCATGCATTCAAGACTTCATTCTCATGTAAGGTTTGTTACATTCTTTGGAGGTGGTTCCCAAGAGAAAGAGATGGTAGAGTCAAAGTTTAGAGATTTGTTTGAGCACTCTAAATACCTTTTGAAGAAGAAAACACGGCTCTTTGAATGTACATGAGTTTACTTCCACAAAGCGCTTCACAATGTGACATGTGGTTTATGTTTAATGCGGCGTTATGGGATCATAAAGGCGAGATCGTGTCAAACTTTATGTCCAAGAGGAGTTGGGGTCTTACACTCAATATCTCTGCATCGGTGGTATCTCAGAGCTTCCTTGCATTTGGTGATGTACTTGAACTTTATGGAAAATTCCAAGAGCTTTATGGGGAAATGCACAGAATTATGGAATTGGATGAGTTGTTGGATGCTGCTCAAAAAGATGTAAAGTCTACTATGCTTAATCCTTTAATGCTTATAGAAGAGAAGAGGAACTCAAAGAAATTTGATCATTTTCTGGATAAGGATAGTATCTCCTTTTCTGAAGTTGACATCATTACTCCTACTCAAAAATGGTTGGCTAGGAAACTAACTTTCGAAGTCAATCCACAAAGAAGCTTGATTGTGACTGGTCCAAATGGAAGTGGTAAGAGTTCAATATTTTGTGTTCTTCGAGATCTTTGGCCAATAGCAAATGGAAGAACTAAGAAATCAAAAGAGAGTTGTGATAAGATTCAAATTCCACAAATCAGTTAAAACATATTCTATGTGCCTCAACAGCATTATACTTCTCTTAGCACCCTTTGCGATCAAATTATATATCCACTGACTCTTGCATAAGCCACTTTGAAAGCATCACAAGAGTCTAGATTAGATGCTACAGAAATATTTGATGGATGGTTGAGAAATATCTTAGGGAATATTAGACTTGTCTATCTGCTAGAGCGAGAAGGGGGTTGGGATGCAACTGCCAATTGGGAAGACATGCTATCTTTGGGTGAATGTAATGTCCCCTTCTCGCTCTTGAGTAGTACTAAGACTCAATTAGCCTATTCCAGAGTTCCCGTAGGCTAGTTGACGTGGTAAGGAGACCTGCAGATTGGATGTTTTGTATAGGGTTTTTGGAGGGGTTACTGTAGGTGCAAATGGCGTGGAATAAACTAAAAAAGTGACAAACACACCAATGTGACATTATATCAAGAAAAATAATTTTCAAAAGATAAACAAACCTCAATAACAACAATTTCCTCTACCGACGCCCCATTGTCCCCCATTCCAAGGATTCTCATGGTAAGTTGTTGCCTCTACCATTGTGCGAGTTTCATGTATTTATCAACTAGAGAACGAGCATATAAACATGCATGTCTGCCGCTAAATGATGTGATATACTAAGCTAAGATATACCTAAACTATGATAAATGAAATTAAAATAGTCAAAAGTAAGACTATTCTATCATGATTACATTAAATGATGAAGCTAAAATACCATGCTAAGTTCAAGAAACAAGATTTGAATGCTAAATAGAATGCAACTATAGTAATCGCATTAAATTCACCAAATCTAGGATCGTTTCAACTCACAAAGAGGCTGTATTTATAGGGTTTTGGAGGCAATAATCTAGTTGGCAAAAGATTGACGGTTGAAATCAAGCCTGTCAAGATGAACAATGAGAGATTTTGGAGGAAAAAGATGGAAGGTTGAGAGAATAATGGAAGATGTTTCCTCCTACACAATCTTTTCCATTCAAAATTGAAGGAAAGTTGTCATTTGAGGAGTTAGTTGATAGTTGAAGATAAATCCCATAATTAAATAATTAAGTTATTTAATTATATGTGACAAGGATTTTAGAAGTTTCCATAATTAAATAATTAATATTTAATTATGTGTGAGAAGATGATAAAAAAACGTTTAATTAAATATGAAGTGAAGAAAGTTTCTAATTAAATATTTTAGAATATTTAATTTATGAAGAGAAGAAAGTTTCTAATTAAATATTTTAGAATATTTAATTATATGAAGAGTGAGGAAAGTTTCTAATTAAATATTTAGAATATTTAATTATATGTAGGGCGAAGAATTAGAAAGTGTTTAATTAAATATTCAGAATATTTAATTAAATATTCAGAATATTTAATTAAATGTGGAAAAGGAATTTAGAGGAATATCATTTGAATTTAAAATTCAAACTTATGATAATTAATATAAATAAATTATAAAATCTATTTAATTAATTAAGAGGAATATGGAAGATGGTAATAATTAAATAAACTTATTTATTTAATTAAATTAGAAGAATTAGAAAGTGAATGATATAAATAAATAATTAAATGTATTTATGTGTAGATGACTTTAGAAGATTAATTATATAATTCATATTTAATTACTTATTAGGCTTGATTTAATGTGACCATTTTTAGATGTATACAATTACTATTTATAGCAATGGCCAGTTTCAGTATTGCCATCTTCAATTGGTTGCAACTTCCTCATTGGTCTTTAGTTTCACTCAATTATGAGCTTTTGGCATCCACTTACTATTTATAGCAGTGCTATTTTTAGTAAGTCACCTTTGGGGGAGTTGGTCCCTGGTTTGGTTATGCAACAACATTTTAATCTAGTTTTCAGATGGAGAGCCTAAGGTTCCAGTTAATTATTTATTTTATTTGACCACTCAGGGACTTTATTAAGTTGGATTATAAATTTATATTATAACTTAAGTCAAGGGGTAAAGTGGTCATCAAAAAGGACCAAGGGCGCCTAGTGAACAACTTTAAGTTGTTTTAAAAGTTAATTAAATAATATATTCGCCCTTTGTGTTTGGACGCCTAAGTTAAGGAGTGAAATATTTTAAAGCTTTAAATATTTTTTAAAGACCTCCAAAGTGGACGCGAAAAGTGGAGATGAAACATTATTATTATTATTTTTAAATAAAAATAAAAAGGTGAAAAGGGCATCCATTTCTAGGGAGAAATTAAAAGACTTTTGAAGTCCATTTTAGCCCTAATCTTATAAAGTGAAGTTTGGCTCTCGTTTCTCTTTATTGAGACTTGACAACTTACTGATATGCTGTTGGAGTTTCTCTGGTTGCTTGGGCTACATTGTGAGGACGAAAACCCTCCATTGCTAGGTTGATTTCAGTGGTGAAATATCCACCCTAGTTAGATATTGGTGTTGGTTCACTGTTTATTTCTACAGGAGCTTCAAAGATTGATCTACAAAGAAGAAACCATGAAGATTTTTTAGTATTTTTAGGAGATTTTGGTGTGCTTTCATTTTGCTTCAATTTTGGTGTGAGTTTAGAAGATTTTGGTGAGTTTATTTTCAGTTTCTAGGTGACAACCAAACTGGACTTGAATTTTATTATTTGCTCATTGCTCAGTATCAGTTGAAAATATTATTTTGGGTATTGATCCATTAGAAGGCCCTTCTCTTGCCAATCGTTTTGAGTACTAGATTATAATTTTTGGTGGAGGAATTTATTTTTAAGAGAAGGTCAACTTCTCTAGGAGGGGTGCCCTTTGCCAAGAAAGAAATCAGTTTTGAGGACTGTTGGAGAGGAGTTTGAATTTGGGTTTTTGGCATTGGAGAAGAGATCCCTAGGCATTGGGAAATCAAAGGAGTCGTTGGCGATTGTTGGTGGTTGTATTCGCCATTCCCAACACTCATATTGTTGTTGTAATAGGTTCATTGAGTCTAATTTTAATATTGTAAAAGTTCTGATTTATATCATAATATGAAGACTTATGTTGTTGGTTACAATCTCTCTTGAAAAGATTTCAGGTTTTAATGTTTACTATATTTTGCAATCTGCACTTTACATTTCTTACTCTTGCAAAAACATATTGAAAAAAACAAATACAAGCAATCAACAGATAGAGTTTTTTTTTTAAAAAAGGGTGCTATCTTACAGTGAACAACAAAGACTTGGCATGGCCCACTTATTTAAATTTCATAAGCCCAAATTTGGCATTCTTGATGAGTGCACCAATGCTACAAGTATTGATGTTGAAGAATAGTTGTATAAGCTTGCACAGAATCTCAGATTACTGTTGTAGTTATTTCACAGAGGCCTTCTCTTATACCTTTCCACTCAATGGAGTTACGATTGATTGATTGGGGGAGTCATTCGAAGGTTCACCACATACTTGGTGTGATGGAGCACAAACTTAGTGGTACAACCATTGGCATTATGCCCTCATGTATGAATGGAGATAGTGGTAGAGAAGATTTGGGTTGGTCATTGATTCTTTATGACTTTACCCATGATAAGGTACAAACCCAACATATTGAAGACTCCTCAATGGAGCATGAGACCGCTCTACTTCAGGGACTTATGGCACAAATCATGCATGCACTTGATGTTGATTGGAGCCTCAATTGGTCTATAAACCTAGGTATGTGGATGTTGTCATAATACAATACTTTGGGTTGCAAATAATGGTGTCTCAATGATGTATGGCCTCTACCATATGCTTTGGTGAGAGATGCCCACCCCACATTGTTGTTCATGGATTTCCTAGCAGATGCTTGGAGAACCATGATTGCCTTGGTAATTTGGAGGGGTAGGAAACATTCCTTTAGGAATAATGATGAGGCACTATCACTCATTAGAAGAGTTGTGCACAGCCATGGGAAACTCATCGGAGACAAGGAATTTACTAGTGATGATAGCTTTTCAAGTTGCACCTGCCACTTAATAGTTGTTGGTTAAATGTTAGTGTGATAAGTTGGGGTTCAGGTATCAATATGTTTGGTGCTTTCATCCATTAGGATCATGATGATGGACTTGATGGGGTTAATCTCAAAGGGGAGCAGCGGAAGACTCAGTGCAAGTGGCCATGTCTTCAGGATCACATCTTTCGTCACTTATTGATTGACCCGGCACACATGGACATGAGTCCATAGTTGCTTGAGGGCAAGAAACATTGGAGCGGGGAGGATTGTCATGTCCCCGATTGAGCCCTAAGTCCATTCTGACAGGAAATAGTGTTTATCAACACTAAAGTGAAATTTGAAAATAATAAATAATAATAATATTAAATAAATAAATAAATCAATAGTTAATAAAATTAATCTTTTAGTGGTCGATGTGTCTTAAGGCGCCAATTTTGAAATTTGAATTACTTGTTATTCTTAATTGGGCGCAATCATTTTAGAACTCTTTCTATTCTCATTTGGTGGACTTCTTGTGAAATGGTGCCATTGCAAGCTCTTAAGGGGGTCAAATCTCTCATTGGAGGCATCACGGGAATTAGGGTTATTGCCTATCTGAGGTTTGAGAGCGTAGCTGCTCAACTCAGCCGCTCAGGGTGTGTAGTCTTGCCTGGGTCTTTTTTGTGATTATTATACTTCTCAAATTTGCATATTTCTTTGAATCTTGTTTAGCTCGTAGGTTAGAGGTGACGCTACTATCATTGGCTACGATCAACAAATCAATCTCTAGCCAACCTTACTCTGCCAATACAAGGAACGTGATTAAGTTAGCAGATATCGGGCCCTTCATTCAGTGCAACTATGGCTTGGAGGAAACGACACCATTGTCAAAGGTGAAGTTGGTCATCACTTTCAGTAACAGACGTCTTGGCTGTCTAGGCGTGGCTTGGAACATTCATCCCTGATTCTTCTTACATTGTTCGCACTTGCTAGTAGCATTACATAGTGATTTGTATGCGTAACTCCCTCAGACATTTTGTGGGAGAAAATTGTGGAAAGACTTTAATATATGTTTATGAAATAATATTCAAACCTTTATTGTGAGATTTTTGGGCTCATAATTACTGTAATCTGAATTACATTGCTTCCTTTCAGTATTTGTTGAGTTTGTTTGTGAAAATTAGGCTCGATTCTTTACAAGTTATAGAGGCCTTATTTTGGTTGACTATGTTAATGTTGCATCCACTAGCTCATGTATTGTGATTAATTTTGAAATAAAAAGGCAACCCAATGTACAAGAATGAACTGTATCAAATGTTTGGGGTCTATTAATAGAAACTTGTCTTAGTAAGCGACTTTTATGTATGAATTATGATAAATTTTCTCTTATATTCTTATCTTGTTTGTAAACATAAGAATCTATGGTAGCAGATGCTTTCTCCAATAGTTTGTAACTAATTTTCAGAGTTGCATAAACTGTAGGATTCAACTAATTTAAAATAAAATATCAATGCATACACCATGACAAAACTTTAAAAATATCAAAAAAGAACATCACTATCCTCTATGTGAGAAATTGTTAAAGAAAAAAATAAAAAAGCCACAAGCAAGGATGAATAAAAAGAAAAATATAAACAAACAAAATGCAAACAATCAACCCCAATAAGCTTATGTCATTGTGTGATGGTAAGAAATATGTAATACTAAAATACAGAGCACCCAAGTTCATCTACACACAAACAGATTCCAGTTCAGGGTTGCCTCTCAGAGTTGTGTAAATTGCAGGGAGATTCAACTAATAATAAGATATCAATAGATGCAAAATGACAAATAACAAAAAAATTGAGATAGTACACCACTATCCACTATATGAGAAAATGCTAAAGAAATAAATCAAAAAGTTACTGGCGGGGATGAATAAAAAATAAATAGGAGAAATGGAATCATTTTATGATGGTAGACCATAATATATATGTAATACTAAAACAAAGCACCCAAGTTCATCTTACTACAAGTAGATTAGTTTGAAAGGTTAATGTCTATGTTAGTTTGAGCCTTCAATTGTAACTAGAGCTTTTCACAAAGACCAACCCAAAGCCTTTATACTACAACAAACGTGTATGCAACATACAAATTATAGTGGAGTTTATCATAGAAATAAGTTGAGGATCCATGTTCAGATGGACATATAGGAATGCAGGTTGAATTCCAGACCACCCAATGCACAAAAATAAGAATTTGAGCTCATTAAGAGCTTTCCAGATTGAGGGATAGAAGTTTTCCCTAAGATACTAACTTTAGAGTACATATAGACTAACATTAAATTTAGAACACATCCTGCTCTTAGAAATTGATAAACATTTTTCAACATTTTCTAGCTCCAAGCATGGAGAAGGGCTTGGTGTGGTTGTTTGTGCTATTACACATTGTTTGACCCCATTTAAATCTAATAAGAAAGAAAATACAGTTGTCTGCTATGCTAATGACTAGTTAAGTAGAATTTACTGTGGATTTTCTAGACAGTTTGCACCCCATTGATTCATATAGTCAAATGGAGCAATAGGATTGTACATCACATTCTCTTCCTGCAAACCAATTGATCCTATAGGAAAATTGGTATGCTTTAATATACAAATATTAGTGTAGAAGATCAAGCAAAAAATGAAATTTAAAATAAGTATCAAGAAATTAAGTAGCAACAAGACTTATCTCGTAATGGCTTGTATACCTGGTCCAACAAATTAAAAGAGGAATTCATAATCCATGGCACAAGATTCAACAAATATAATGCCTCAAGTTTGAAATTTAATATTTATTGATTTTTTAAGCCTGTGAATGATATTTTCCTCCACAATTAACATGTGGCAAAAAACACAATTAAAAGAGGAAAGAATTCTCAAAATAAACGGCCAACATGCTCAAGGGAAAAATTTATTCTAATTTTGTGCAAACATTGAAGATGAGTTGTCGTTTGGGTTTGAATTCAGATACAACACTTTACCTAGTAGCTTAAAATTTCCTTTGTGAGATCCGTGACTCAAGCAACTCTCCCATTTTCCCAACTTTTGCAACTTCTTTTTATCTTCCCAGCTACTTGAATGAAATCTCCTTGCTCTTCTTGGTGCCTCTACTCACTCTTAAAACCCCCTCTCCCACTTGCACAAAATAGAATTTTAATGGTCTCCATTATGGCATTGATTTTGACTCCCTCAATTTTCTTCCCTTCATTAAGCTTGAAATGTTTCCTCTTACATTCTTGTCAGTTCTGCATCAACCATTTCTTTAATATTTATTATTTTATTACTAAGGGTTAGAGCTCCATGTGATAGTGATTCTTAAAGTCTCTGTTTCAAATTTCTTATTTTCACCCAATCTTACTATTGAAAGAAATATTTAAACAATATATCCCTTATATGCCTCTTATATAGTGTTTATGTAGACATACTCATACATTTATGCCTATACCTTGTATTTTGTACACTTAATAAAGTAAGAATTTTGAAAGGGTTATATCAAACTCTTATATAACAACACATATATGAGGATGAGTATTTAGATGTATGAAATGCATATACATAGTGATTGATATATGATCATACAATTTCCACATCTTATAATACAAGTTCAATCATCTGCAACAACATTAATGAAGCAATTATTGCTTGAAATCACCCTACTAATTGTTGTCATGAGTATGAAGGCATTACATTAATGAAATGTATCAAAATAAGATATAAGAAGCAGTTGTACTATATACAGGTGACCTCCTTATGACATTTATTGGTTGCTATAGGGGAGAGCGCTCAATAGTTGAGTAGGCACCAGTAGTTGTGATAGTACTTGTACATTTAGAGCCTAATATTTTAAATATTATAGTAGTATTAGTTGTGAGAGAAGACACAATAGTTGAACACCCAAACTAATAATTGAATATAACATGCTCATTAGATTCAAAAAGTAACAAATCATATGATGCCACATTGGTACACCAATAGAACATGACTTGAGGCACAACTATTGGTTCCTTATGTACAACTATTGGTCTAACCATTTTGTGAGGTCTATTATGACACCTCAACAAAAAGCATGCTGATGACATAAGTTTGACAAATCTCAATGATGGTGAAACAAAAGATTTAAATAGTCCACATCCCTAGCTATTTGGCACTATAAATGTTTTAGTTGCCAATATTGCATGTGCATTTCCATGTCAACATATAAAATTAGGGTGCACCACTATCTGGCCCTCTCTGCGAGTTAATATAAATACATGTCTCTTATGTCTTCTATTATGGGATTTTCTTCTTCCTTGACAAATTATATGGCATCACGATGATTTAATTATTGATTGTTGTAGTTAACATCAATACAACTTTCCCATGCCTTCCATTATAAGACTATCTTCTTCCTTGTCTAGGGCATTTTAAATGGTATTATAATTTATTATAATGTATTTATTGGTTGTTGTAATTAATACTAATAAATCTCTCTAATATCTTATATATGAGACTTCACATGGCATCATTATGATGTATTTATTGATTTTAATGATTAATAGTGATACATCTCTCATGTCTTCTGCTATGATACTATCTTCTTCCTTGTTCTGTGGTATTTTACATGCTCTCACGAAATTCAATTATGAACCATTTATTTTGGCTAAGTAATTTCTTTTTGACAGATATTGAGCACAGGTGCAAATAGAATGTAATAACCCAGTATTCAAGAGAAATACATTTGAAGAGGCTAATGAAGAAGTAGGTCATACATTAACATATTTGATTAAATAAATCAAGATCAACTGGAAAATTGAGGTTAGCCTACAACAAAAAATTGCCCAACAAAAACTACAATTACTAGAATTTGCTCAATATTTTGAAATTGGCCTAAAAAAGGTATATTAATCTATTAAAATTTAATGTTATATTAATGGTCATCTTTCATCTTTTTATGCTTTAGGCTATTTTTAGGCTATTTTCGTTTTCTTCAATTACATTTGTAAACCTATTTAAGGATCCTTCGTCTCCTTTGTTAATACATTGAATATTCTGCCCATCTTGTCTTGTAACATGGTATCAGAGCGGGTCTGACTCCCTCACAGGAGGGCTCTGAAGATTTTTCAGTGCTTGTGAAGCAGGATATTTCGTGTCCTTTTTGCAGTTGATTTTCTTGGACTTGTCTAGGGCAGATCACATAATTATTTCAAAGATTTTCGTGGACCTATTTTCAAGGTAGAAATTGTGTTTTTTGTTCTGTCGTATTTTTCAAGGGTTTTAAAAAAAAGTCGCAGGATTTTTTTTAGTAGTAAAAATTGCGACATCCTTCTTGGTGGTAAATCGTGGATTTATCTTGTTGAAATCATGAGGACTTGTTGAAAATTGCGTTTTCTGCTATTCACGTTTTTCAGGCCATGGGCGAGGGTTTTTGTGCATGCATTTTTGGTGTTTCCTGTGGATTTTTTCATGGTCTTTTCATTTGGCATTTTTCATCCTTCCTCCTGCACGTGTATTTTCTTCCTGCTTCACGAGGGTTTCAAGGTTCTTGCGCATGACCAACACAAATTCTTAGAAAAAGCTTAAATTCGCGACCTGTTTGTCCGTGTCTTCTTCATTTTGCGATCAGGTTTTTGCTGCATTTTTCAGACGCGTTTCAAATCATTTTGGAGTCTTTGTTTCAACATGACCTCATCCTGGCTTGTTGGTGTCAGATCTGTGACCTCCATACTTGGTTTTGAGCTCGAACATTTCTCTATGTTTTGCAACCGATGGCTAGGGTTTGCAAAAATCCTCTATTTTTAATCTATCATTTTTTTCACTTTGAATAGCAATTTTTTTTGGGTTTTTCATAAAAATTTATGGGTCTTCATTAAAAAAAATTGTGTGCCTTGTTCGATGTCTTCATCTTGCAACAATGCGGTTTAGGGCACTTAATATGCTTGTTTATTTGGTTGACTGGAGATGTTTCTATTTCGGGTTTTATATTTTTTTTCCTTTAAAAAATTATCTGTGGGTTTATAATTTTGTCCCATAAAAAAATATTTGTGGGTTTTCTGATTTTTTGCCTGAAAAAATCATGGGAGGGTTTATAATTTTTTCCTAAAAAATTAAGGGTCTACTCCTATATGCCCTAGTCAGGGTTTTCACAGTTTGGGAGGGCTCTTTGAAGGGTTTTACCGTTTTTCCTTGAAAACAATGTTTTGTATGTTGATCTGTGTTTCTGATTTCGTGCCAGCTACTTGTTTGGGTTTTTGTAATTTGCAAAATGCGTGGGATTCCTTTTGTGGGTTTTTACCGTTTTTCCAAAAAAATGATGCTTTGTAAACTTTAGTTTCAAGGTTTTGTGATGTTTTCCTCAAAAATTGTGGTTTGCTGCAATCTATTTTAGTCGCATCTAGAGTTGTTGGGGCAAACATCTACACAACTATCTTTTTGCAGTCTATTTTGGGGCATTGTGCTCATCTCCAAAAGTTTGGAGGGTTTGCCGATTTATCCTCAAAATCGTGGCAGTTTTTCTCAGTGTGTCTCTTGTTTCAGGGAGGGACAACTTTGTTACCCAGCATCAAGTTGGATGTTTTGTGATCAGTTTTTGTCATTTCCAGAAGTTTTGCAGTTTCTAGGAGGGTTGGTGGCAGACTCATCTTAAGTGGCAGATTCAATGGCAGGCTCTTGTCTTTCTTTTGTTGCAAAAGCCTTCTGAGAAGAAGAAGCAACCTTCTCGCTTATTTATTTGGGTAGACTTAGTACGATGACCATTAAGGGAGGGTATTAAAATATTTAATGTTATATTAATGGTCATCTTTCATCTTTTTGTGCTTTAGGCTATTTTTAGTCTATTTCCGTTTTCTTCAGTTACATTTGTAAATCTATTTAAGGAGCCTTTGTCTCCTATGTTAATACATTGAATATTTTTCCCATCTCGTCTTGTAACATAATCAAAACAGGAGTAGCCAACGCTCCTGAATTGCCCAGAAAATAAAATTATGTGAACCTGCATCAATATGAAAAAATTGATCCTTTATTGAGGAGCAGACCTGCACTGCTTGAATTACTGATACCAAATAAGTATCAGTTCACACAACTAACCATTTGACATGTCTTTATTATTCTTATATTGTTGTGGATATATAATAAAAGTCTTATGGATTCAAAATGATTCAAAATTGCTCCTAATTAAACCTGGAGTGTCTGGTAGTAAAAATCAAAGAAGCAAAAATCACCAAAAACATGTGATTAATAGTCAAACTCATGAAACACCAATGCATGAAATTTTTTCCCCAATGGAATCACAATTTTTTAGATCGTGATCAGTGTTTATTGACCAACTTCTCCCAGTCTACATGTTAAACTTGCATTTAAAACATGTTTAACTCACATGCTGAAAATTTAAACAATTTTTTATTCCATTCAATGTTTTTTTATTGTGATTTGGATTTCCAATATCCTTTTTTATTTTGCATGATAGATTCGACATTATTATTTAAAATTTCTGCATAGTAAATAAGTCACAACACTTTCATAGCCACCAATCGCCTCCAAAATCAGTATTACTCTTTTTTTCTCCAAAAGGGGAAATACACTGCAAACTAAGACAAGACTTCATTCTAATTTTCATTATATGTACATAGTCAAATGCATACTCTCATACCTTAGATAGTAAAGATATTTAATTATACATTCCATTATATAGATGTAGTCGAACACATACACACAAACATTGGACTGAGAAAAGGGAGCAATTCATACATATGTACATGTATATTGTACACATGAATTTAGGTAGGCAGACATTTATGATAAATGCATTCATTAAAACATAACAAACAAATTCATTTTAGATCCATAGATAAAAAATAAATACATCTGTGCATTACTACATGCATGCATTTCTGACAAAAGTGTTGATTGATGACATGAAAACAACTTAGACAAAAGGTGATAAACATGCAATTAAAACCCAACTTCTGATGAGTTCCACCCTGATCAAACCAATGCCTTCCCATTATGTCAGCATTGTTACAGAAAATATGCAAGAATAGATCAAACAATATGGTATATTGGACAAGAGAATGACTTGTGCAAACCAAGATCGAATGGCTATGCACCTTACAAAGGGACCTGTTGATGATGTTTTCTGCACAACAACAACTTAGACAGAATATGAAATCCTATCTCTCTTGAAAAGTAAATCTTTGTCAGCAAGCCTCAGGAGATAACCCCAAGGTCTCTAATATTAGGTCTTGACAGTGCACAAACAACTCAGTGATAATGTGAAAATGTTGGTAATCACAATGGGACCTTACTACAAACAAAATATTGAATCTCAATGATGATACTTCAATCCTAGATTTAACCCAATAATCAAAGAAATGACAAAAGATAAGGGTTTCAAAGAGATTTCTAAACTTAATATTAAACCTAAGATTAACAATGAAAATGACCAACACTCAAAATGGACCAATCCCTCAAAATTGATTTCCACTTGACCCATATGGATCTGCAATCTTATAGAAACAATGCAATCTTCTAAGGTGTTAGGATTTTCAAATCATGAACATTCATTCAAACAACCTTATTACAATTGTTATGAATAAACCCTCACAATTGAACTTGAGCACAATGAATATAAAGTCCGGGCTAACTTTGCAAAGCAACTAACAGTCAGTTGGTTGCGAAAATTATGGACTAGGGATTGCTGCAACACTTCAAATATCAAATCATAAACATTATTGAATCAAATCTAATCTGAATATTAACCTCCTCAAAGCAATTCTAAAAATAGAGTAACAAGAACCATGCAAGATAAGAAGAAACACAAGTATGGCACCAAATCACAATGTCATTACTTGCATCAAATTATCCACTGTAGCAACAATTCTAGCTTTTTGTTACAATATTTGCTTGAGAACAACTACTTGCTAACTCCTGCTCTAGTTAATTCGCTTCTATCTATCTCTCTACTCTTCTATACCTAAAATTTCTTAACCCTTACAAATGAGGAAAAATGCCAAATTTATAGAACCCCCAAAATATGTCGGCCTAATAAGATTTTACAATAATAATAAGGCACAACAAGTTGTCCAAGAGAAATTCAAAACAAAATAAAGTATGCATTAAATGCATGAACTCATCCAGGTCGGCCTAGGATCTCCAATGCATGGCAAAATAATAGGGAAGCACAAATCTCGATGTAGCCAATCATTAACTGCCTTCCCCTTTATCCTTATTCCGGTCCAACATTTCATGAACTTTCAAAAGAACCTTGTCCAAGTCGGCCACAGGTGGCAAAGGAAAAACCCTAATTCGTCTCTCAATTGATGCAATTTCTTCCCTTGACCGTTTTACCGACTTATCCCAATCCACCTTGTATGTTAGGTATTTGTCAATAACAACAATGTAGGTGGCTACATCATCTAACTGGTGCTCATAAATGGAATCATTATTAAATGGGGCATAAACATCATGCCACCACTTCCTTAACTATTCCAAACTCAAATATTTGGGAGCAATCTTCCTTCTCCCTGTCATGATCTCGAAAAAGGCAATGGAGCCATTGTGCACACCAACTAGGGTATCATCAATCTGCCTTCTCTGTTTGTAAATCTTCTTCAACACCTTCTGCTTGATTTGCAATGCTTCAAACCACTCCCAAGGCTCAACAGCTCCAGAGGGAAGAATTTTATCACTTATTAACTTATCCCTAGTGTACTCCATGATAGTCTTGGTTTCCTGTAACAGGAGATCTGTATCTTCCTTATCCTAAGCCAATACATCCTTCCACCAATCCACTGCCCTGACAACATCCTTCCCTTTTGACAAAATATCCTTGATAGCTTCATTACCTTTGGTTCACACCCCTTGCAACCAATTTGCAGTGGCAAGAGTGGAAGCTTTCATCTTTTCTAGCTCGGTAATAGTCTCCTGGGGCAAAGGATGCGCAACAGAAACAAAAGGATTAATAGATTGCAAGGGCTTCATTAAATCTTCCAAGCATTTCCTAAGATTCTCATTTTCCTTCTTTAGCTCTTGCTTGGTCTTTATTTCTTTCCTCAGTATACCCAAGATAACAACACTAGAACCCTCATAATCCTCAATATCTTGCTGAACGGATGTAGGCCCCAGATTGAAAGTCTGAACATTGTAATCCTTTCCAGCCACATCATCTCTGTTTTTATCTGAAGCAGGGGTGGCAACATGAACAACTCTGTTATGGGCTTCATCCCTTTCAATCCTTGAGATTACCCTAGCCTTCTTCTTACCTTTATCTTTTCCAATTTTGGCTAGTAGCTCATCCCAATTTGGTGGACTATCCTCCACAATAACCTGTTTTCTCTTTATCTCCTTGTCCAACCAACCAGGGATAGTGGATTCCAATTGTACCTCAGCCTGTTTTCCCTCTTGCTGTTCCTTAGGTACCTCTTCACTCAAATTTTGTTTCTCAGGAGTCTCATCTGTCTTGCTTTCCTCTTCAACATGTTCTTCCTCTTGTACAGGTGATGGATCCTTCACTGTTTCCTCTTCTTTTGAAGGTGACTTAACCTCTTCAGTGCCAACAAGTGACTCCGCATAAGCAACCAAGGGAGATTGCATTATCTTTTCAACTTCTGCTTCTGCACTATGAAGATCACCTTCATGGAATTCCTCTCCTTCAGTATCTGGATGTTCTTTAACATCTTCTGACTCACCTGGTTTGCCTTGAGCTTCATGAGCGGAAGGAACGCCATCATGTGGCTCCTCATGAGAAACAACCAGAGGAAGGTCAACCTTAGGCACACTATCCTTAGGAGAAGGAGTCCTATACCTCCTTGTATACACCTTGGCCTTTTCCTCTGAACTTTCAACATTTACCACTGGTGGGGTAACTTCTTCTCCTCCCTTGGAGCTTGCCTTCTTTGACAATTTTATAATTCTCCTCCTTTTGGGTATAGGATCATCAGCCTCAAGATTCTGCCCTTCAGTTTCTTTCTGCCCAGACTTCCTATTCCTTGTCCTCTTCTTGGCCTTTGGCTTTCTCTATTTTTTTGCTTCCTGGGCTTCTATTTCCTGAACACCTTTTATCTTGATTTTGAAAGGAGAATCCAACTTACCCTTGCCCTTAGGATCCTGCTCGGTAGATTCTTTAGAGGTGGAGTGAGGATCCAAATATCCCATTAGCACATAGGTGCACTGTACACCATCATTTTCCAACTCCCATAGCTTATGCTTTAGCCACATCCTAGTAAATTTGATAATTGGATCCACTAGTTGTTTTAATTCTGTCTTTTCCTCTTCCAACCAATCCACATCACCAATTGGTCTGTCTTTTATGGTCTCATAAGCATGATCCTGGATCAAGTTTCCATCATCGTCAAGTTGGTCTGGGATTGCCTTCACATTGTATAGTCAAACTAATTCAACTGGAAGGCGAGAAAACTTCTTCTTTCTAACCTCAAATTCATCACTGCAGTTGGCCCAGTAGTTCTCTAAATCTACCTTATGGCTATACTCTTTGTTGGCCTTCTTTTGGGCTTCTCCTATGATATCAAACCTGGATCTCTTGGAGTGGAAAGATAAACCAAGGGTACTTATTTCTTCTTCTAAAGCCTGGGCGGAGCCAATGGAAGGAAAAACCTCTCCAGTGCCAATCCTTAATGGGAAATCTCCACCAAAACCAATTTTATGCTTGTCCCTCTTGACAATGGCATCAAAGTCATAGATCTGCCTAGTGACTTCCAGAAGTATGATGTGATCAATAGGGTATCTTGGAAGTCTGTATGGGGCTCTCTGGCAGCCATTAATCTGAATATAGGAGAAAGTTGGGAATTGAATAAACCACGCTCCAGATTTCTTGATGAGTTCCTTTGCCTAATCTGAAATCCTGACATGTTCTGCACCTTGAAGAAATCTAGTGATATGCATGGTGAATGCATCATTCACCCTTTTATAACTTGAGCTTCCTATATGCAATTGAGGGTAAACCTCATAGATGATATCTTGTCCAAAGATTCCCCTTGTTCTCAATCCTTTGTAGGGGTGGAATCTTGCAAGTGCATAGACCAAATATGAAGTCATTGTGAAGGTCTTGGTTTGCAACACATTGGACAACTGCCTGTGGATTACTTCGCTAATGACCCTTGCCCAATTGTAGTTAATCTTCTCCTGTCCATCCTAACAATCACATGGCACATCCAATTCTCAAACATTCCAGCATTCTTCAATCCAACTACCCTACTAAGAAATGTGATGGCATCATAGTACTCCTTCTTGAACTTTGCTCTGAATAGCTGCTTGGGAAATTTGGAATAGTGAGACTTAGGCTTCTCCAACTAGGAATTAATAAGCTGTTGTGACTTCACAGTCTGCTCCTTGTAGAACTCCTGAGCTACCTTCATGTTGAATCCCACCACATGAGACCTGTCTGACATATCAAATGTTTGAGCAATGGAAACAGGGTTGAGATTTGCTACCACTCTCCCTTGAGGACCAATTATTCTTTGTGTGTCCTGATCATAGTGCCTGACACACTCAAGGACCAGCTCATAACACTACACCGTAGAGGGGAAACCAACAACATGGGACAGGCCTGATTCTTTCATTCTTCTAGCCACCAAAGGAAGATCCTTGGCTGCCATTCTTCCCTTAAATTCTTCATAATCCCAGAGGCCAACATTGGTATCAATCACCTCTGACCAGACCGATGTGATCTTACTTTTAGGGACCTTGCTCTTGATGTCTATCTTAATCTTTTCTGCATTAGACATTGAAGACCCAGGTGCTGCCTTACTAGATTCAGCCTGCACTCAACATGGAAATCATAGTAAAAACCATAGGAAAGGGAATGTTAATCCATAAAAACACCGTTAGAATAAACCTCATACAATCAAGGTGTTATTAAAACTCATATAAAATGATCTTGATAAACTTCGGGTTTCAGGACCACCCATGGAATCTGAGCCAGAGAGGAATTTCGGGAAATTCTGGGCTAGACGGATTCTAGCGGAATAATCAATAAAACACCTACTAACAATTAAATCTAATCATTATCAATCAATAAACCACATTGGAGATCACTAGATATCATGAATAAATCATAAAATGCATTAAAAATCACCAACACATCATGCCACTCCATATTCCATCAAATTTCGGGAAAATCCACCAGAGACGGATTTCTGCGGATGCAGAGACACTTAGCAAATCCAGAAAAAACAGGGGGCCAAGGACCTCGGGAAAATCTGGCGTCGACGAAAATCCATGGATAAGGTAAAACTCTGAAAGCACACAGATTCCGGGAACTCAAAGGAAATTGGGAAAACAAAGGAGATCGAGAAAATCCGGGGTCAATGGAAATCCGCATATAACATGAAACTCCGAAAGTGATAGCGGATTCCAGAAAAGCAAAAGAAATCAGGAAAATCCACCGGAGGAAAATTATCCCGAGGGAATGAAAAATCCCGGACTGAGGCCAAAAGCTGGATTACGACACAAAATCACAATTCCCACATAACATCAAATTGATCATGAATTTCAAAGATTAAAGCTTAGGGCAAGTTTGATATAGGCTTTCTATGGATTCCCTTTGCATTCTAAGCCAATTCGAGAACATACTAAAGATAAATGATGATGCCCTAAGTTAAATCCCCACAAATCCACCATTAAAGCACAGACGAGCTCAAAATTAAATATTTCGAATGCCAAAGCCTTACTAGGGAAAACTCATGACCCCTCAAGCATGACCCCTCACAATGTAAAGAAATAGACGAGCTCGGGGCTCACTTGGAAAACCATAAATCATACAATGCTACGCAACCCTAGTCGCGAAAATGTTCAAATAACGCAGTGAATCAAACCCAAAAAAGCTTTATAACCTCAAAGCGCTATCTATAATCATCAATTAGGAGCAAGGCAATCAAAAACATACCATTATGAAGTGGAAATCGATCCCATAATCAACAAATGCGAAATTCAAAGGCATCCAGAAAGAATAGCGATAGGAATGCACCAAAGAAATCACCAGCAAACTCACAATTCGTAGACTCAAAGCCTCAAATCCAAACAACACTTTGCAAGAATGCACTCCTCAGCTCAAATGATGGTAAGCAATAAGCATAATGGCATAATAATCATCTGAAATCACTTAAATACATCACTCACCAAAGGTACAAATGACATTAAATGCAATCGACAAGACCATTAGAAAACCCGGGAATCTGATAACAAGATGAAATCCAAAAAAATCTAGCCCACACGGAAATCTGTGAAAACCGAAAATCCCCAAACAACAATGCACAGCCGGAGTCCGAGCACGATCCAGGAAAATCCGGATAGGGTGGAAAATCTTGAACTTTAGTGAAAACCCGAACTTAGCTCAAAACTTAAGATTTTCAATGAATAACTTAGGGGAATCACCAAGGCCATCAAAAAGAACATTTAAGCACATGCCAAAATAAGACAAAACCTCAAAATGAAAGGGCCAAGACACCAAAACCAAAGCGAAAGAGGGTCCCTGCCTTCAGCGGGGCGTGTGTGCAAAAATTGCACAACATGACCTTTTGGATGTAGCCAACTTTTAGGAAGTTCCTCAAATCAGAAATTAATGCATGAATACATTTATGATATAAGTGTTGAATACTGACATTATGAAAGCCTTGAAAGATGATACAATTTATGCAATGAAAACTAAACTTCTAAAGTTTTTCTTGCCCTGATCAAGCTATGGGCCTCCCTGATTTGTCAGAATTGTTGGTAAACATTTGGAGAATAGATCTCATCAATAATGGTATCTTAGGCAAAAGAATGAATTGTGAAAATAAAGCTAGATAGACTACCCAACTTGCAAAAAGACCTTCTGGCTTTAATCAAGCTAGGAGTTTCCCCATCCTTTCAATGTTGAATAAATTTGTTAATGAAGTTGTATTAGAATAGAGCAGTGATTTGATGAGGTAGTAGATCCATTTCAGGTTGCTATTTACAATATTTCTTTCAATAATTTTTCAGCACTGCATGCATTAAGAGCGTAAAGATTTACTAAAATAGAACTATGATTTTACATGAGTAGACTTATTTCAGTATGTTTAGCCATTGTGCAATGCGATGTAATCAAGTATGAACATAAATGATAAAATTCTATATTCCACAATTCATGGATAAAATTTCAATTTTATTTGGGCTCTATATCTTGATACTATTGAAAGGCCTTTAAGTTTACACAACGACAGGTTTCTCTTCTTTTTTTGCATTTTTTAATTCCAATTTTTTCTCAATTAAATCTCATTTTTTTTAAAATCTTATACTTTTGGTTTGCTGATTTTTCCCCCAAAAGATTTTTGCTGCTATTGTACAAATCTTTGGAATCTAAAAAAAAACCCTATGCTATCCAATTCTCCAAAACCCCAACTATGAAAACAGAGGTATGACATGCCCAATACATTTCACTAGAAGGAATTTTGAAATAAGAGAATGTGGAAAGTGAACAAAGAAAAAGTTTTTCTCCAGGAAGATTAACATAAAAGCATATGTCAGTTCCAGGAAAATCGAATGAAAATAAAGCATTCAAAAAATAAAGATTGTTTTACAAGAATAAAGAAAATAATACCATGCAAAGCTTAATATTGTTTTAGAATGTTAATAAATCAAAAAATATAGTAAAGGATCTTTCTAAAAGAAGACTAAACATAGGAGGGGTAAATGAGAAACAACTTTGGCTCATAAGAATTTGGTATGGTTGAAACTTGAAACTGTTGATGATGATTTTGGCACCACAACAATGCAAGCATAATATTACTATTCTACTTCTCTTGAAAGAGAAAGGCAACACATGGATGCCTTAGCTCCCAAGGTCTTTGTAGTTGGGTCTCAACTGTGCTAATGTTACTTAGTGGTCAATGCAACAGTAATATTCAAGGGGCTTGCTGGTGTGAGCTTATGGATTGTTCTAAGATCAAGCATGAAATAAAACCTAATTTAACTGGGGTTTTTAAAGAAACAACAAAAGATAGATCAAGGTTTTTGAACATAAAAGAACAATAGTTCATCCAATCTTAACCAAACTCGTTAACTTCAAGGAATTATAAACTAAAACTACATAACAAGATAAGCTTGTGATTGATAGACAACCTCTTTCATTCTCAGTGCTAATTCGAATAATAGATTTTTGGCTACCATTTCAATAAAACACAAATAACATTTCATTCCTTGAAGACTTCACAAATCAAATGATCAATTAAGACAAATATCATTTAGGAACACAACATGAAGTAGATTAAACTCTGATTGCTTCTACTATCAATAAAATAGATAAGCAATATTTAAAAAGTTGGCACAATCACCAGTGTACAGAGAATTTGTTTCTCCAGATTGTTTCCAACTACACTAAGAGAACTTAGAAAATACATTACAGTATGTACTGAAATCTAACTGCTAAACAAGAAGACAAGAGAAGCTCTCATTACTGAGAATCAAGATGCAACTCTATCTCCTTCTGTTAACTGACTCACTCCTAACAGTTCTAACTCTAAACAATTCTTAGTCTAAAAGTTCTCTAACCCTAGAAGTTCTAATCTAGAAGTGCTAACCTTTTCAAAGAGGCAAGAATGCCTTATATACATAATGTACCAACAGGAATGTGTTGTCCCCTGCACTAGGGTTTACAAAATATCTACATCTAGGAGAGTCGGCTCTCAGATCTTATTGAGGAAAGTCAAAACTGCATTCAAAGCGAAGCCCTGCTATCCATATTGCTGAAAGGTTGTCCCGGGGATGACCTTAGATCTTTTGAAACTGCAAAATTTACTCTTCTGTCTCCGTGTCCACCTTCGAACTCTGTTGGAGTCGCCTTGAATGCTTAGAATATCTTCATTAATACTGATCTACCTCCTTGCCAGTAGTCACCACAGCTGTCCCTCTGAGTCACAGTTTCTTCTTTCCTTCGGCCTCCTTCTATTCTGGACTTCTCTGTACATTTTACCATCCTCTAGAAACAACATTGGGCGCTCTTGTAGATCTGAACACCATTGTCCGAATAGATTCATCCCTTAGTGATCTCAAAATGAAACCACCCTGCTTGCTTTCTGTTGATCTTCCCTCGCAGGAGTAGTCAATCGGTCAAAGGGACTAATGAGTCACTCTTTTGGCTCCTTCTGATTGGTCGAGCATATGCCAAGCGAGCTCCTTAGGCGGTCAAAGGTGGACCAATCAACATTACATGTCGGTGAGACACAATCGGTGTCTCCTCGATGCGATTTCATCATTATGTAGTTGTCATTGGGGTAGCATGGGGCAGTCAATGAGACATTTCAGCGAGCCGTGGGAGTCATATCGAGCTCAAAAGAACATCGGCAAGATAGCCGCTCGTCGGTAGGACATCACAGCGATGATATCCCTCTCTCTGGCTCAGAGTTCGTTTTCCTTTCGACAAGACTTTTTAATCAGCACAAGGTCATGGTGAGCTCCCCTTGGTTATACCGATATCTCTTTTTCATTTGTGAACCCACCACTATCGGCAAGACTTTAGCATATCGACAAGACCACCTAGTGAAGTCCTCGTTCTGTCGGCAAGACCTCTCACTGAGAGCATTATCTTTTGGCAATCTCCTATCATTTCAGGAAGACATCGCTTGGTTGCCGAGACCTCATAGCGATCCTAGATCACTACGCCAATGCCGCTTTTGTCGCCGTGACCTCACCTCTTCGGCTAGACATCATGCCGAAGGTTTTACCCTTCGCCGAATGCAACTCCCTTTGGCGAGACCCATGCCAATCGACCAGACCTCTTGCCGAAGGCAAAATTATCACCGAGACTCAGATTCTTAGGTGGGACCCTCCTCTGTCGGTGGGACATCGTTCGGTCGGTAAGACATTATATCGACCGAAGCCCCCTTTTGCCAAATTTTGTAGTCGCCAAGACCCCTCTTGTGGTCATATCGATATTTTTTCCTTCTCTCCACTTGTGTCGCCGCAACATTCCCCTGTTGGGGAGATGTCCTATAGATACATTATGCTTCGCCGAGGGATCTCCATAAGCACATCTTTTATCGTCATGACAAACTAATTCTCTCACCGATGAAACAATATGTTAGTGAGACTTTATGGGTCAGCAAGACTACCATACCTCACCCCGATATACCTCCTCTTGTGCTTTGCAGGTGTGACATGAAGATTTCACCGAGACTTCTTGGCGAAGAAGATGACTCCCACTGAAGTGTTTGCTCGTTGTGCGGTAGTCGGTGAGACATGGAGAAGTCGCTGAGACTTCTCAGTGGAGAGAAAACCTTATGTCGATATATGAGTCCTTTTGACAGTGGTCGACAAGACTTTGAGATTTCGCCAAGACCACCCCCCGAAGGGAAAACTCATTCCAATAGAAAAATCCTTTTCGCCAGGACGATGACCTTGGTCTTGCCGATAGATGCCTGTATGTGATTTATGATCGTTGTGACATCGCCAGGGTCCTATCGACTTTGCCTTAGCTGATTTTTGTGACCAACTAGATTGAGGAATGCCTTCCAATTGAGCCTCAGCTGAGAAATATCATCAAGTGTAGGATTTAACCCTGCAAAAAGGAAGGTCTGCATTAGTCCTCAGTAGTAAATAAGACACATTATAATAAATTCACCATTGCTTACAATTATTTTAGTGAATTCCTAATAAGAAGGAAAACCAACTTAGGTTGAGACAGGACCAAGATTAAATCAGATAGATCAAAAGTCAAAATTAGGAGGAAAACACAAGAATTCCAAAGAGGAAAGCAAGTAACCAGAAGCAAAAAAACCAAAAGAAAAAAAAGGGGGGACCCATTTTGATCCAAATCAAAGTGGGTTGGTTATGCAAGGCATAACAAATGGTGACTCGGATGGGAAAATGGTTTAACCATTTTCATGAATCTGAAAGATTCATCTACCTAGAACTCCTGGTTCATGAACATCACAACTCCAGTTGGGTCAGTTATAACAAACAAGGTAGAGCTAGAATCTCAAATGTAAGTCAATCAATGGCTACCCCTTGAATCAATGTGTGTGCTTGATTGTGCATCATTCTTTCATAAAGTTTCTTCATCTTTTGAATAATAATGTGCATGATTTGAACTACACGAGTTGATTTCCTTCGTGCAATGATATCCTGGGCATTGCTCCGCTGCCAGTCAGGCGTTCATAGCCTCGATGGAGATACCTCTAGTTCTCTCACAACATTGCTCTACTGCCAGTCAGGCGTCCATAGCCCTAGTAGAGATACTGGAATCACCCATTCATATTGAATCCTCTTTTTCTTTTGATAATTCTTTTCTTTTTCTTTTGCTTTCTCAAAGTTTCAGATATTTCATTAATTTCTTTTTCAATATGTCAGATGTTAAACATCTGATATGGGTTGAAAACTACCATGGACCTCAAGACAACACTTGGGAAATCGGATTTTTCACTCAAAACTTGCAACACTCTCACCCTAAGACTAATATACCATTACAAGAGGAGATGATCTTAATGTTTTGTGGCAGATTCAGAGGGAGCTAATGAAGGTTACTTCCTTTGCATCTTGCTTTCAAGACTTTCCACAACTCTTATTGGCAATGGGCATAAAACAAAGAGTTTAGGACAAAATCACCCAATCAAAAAGCATGAAAATACCTAAACCATTTTTCTCCTTGTGACCATAGTATACTTTAGATAACAACCCCCCATTTCAAGATGGAAAGAAACAGACCAAACCCCAAGAATAACACAAAAAAAAGAAACCAAGAGAACAAAGGAAAGAAGAAAAAGACAGAAAGAAAGGGACAAACAAACAAACAAACAACCAACTATTTACAAACAAACTGAATATTTACAAATAGGGAAATAAACTATCTACAAACCAAAACAAAAGGGACAGAAAAAGGAGAACAACAGCACAAAAGAAAACTAACTAAACCCAAAACTAACACTAACCTATCCTATCCCTAAACTAACTCCAACGCCAAACTTTGCAAACACAAGACTGCAAAAATTTGTACATTGATTTGACTGATTTTTCATTATGTGCAACAATCTCAACTTACTAGGCACAATTCTAAACCTAGCAAATTTATCTTTATACTCAGAAATATGAAGTTTGTGTGCAATAAGTTCATTCTGAGGGCATAAAGCTTGAAATATTATCAGTTGTGGGTTCTCATTTTTTCCATGATTTACCCACAAACATGTTTTACTATCCCCAACACCATATTCAAACTGAAAATCATTGAAACATAGAGGATAATGAAAGGACACCACCTGATTTTGAAGATTTCTAGGTACCAATGCAGGCTTGTGTTGCATGATCTCCTCTTCACGAGGTCTTAGCTCATGGAACACCACTGAATCAAGGTTCATATTGCAGTTAAGATATTCACTCACCAGCATCTCTGTATTCATCTCAGGCATGGAGTAAATTTTTTTTCTGAATTTCTTGAGATGAGGTCTCACTTTCAACATTCTCTTGAAACATGTCATCCCCAAGGGTTTGAGGATCTACCTCCAGCTTATCATCATTGATGTCAGGGACATTGGCACATGGTGAACAAGGATTTCCTTTGAGCTCATTTGAACACAAGGAGTCAGAGTCAGGAAAGCACTTTCTCAATTCAAATTCCTCCACCAACACATGTGAGTAAACAGAATCACCATCAATAAAAGACTCCCTGGTCTCATTCTCTTCGTCATATTGAAGAGATTCAACTTCTGAGACAACCTCTTGGTCACTCTCCTGGCATTTCTCTGCTTCATCTAAATGTACCCCGTCATGAACTTCTTCAGGGAACACTTGACTGATATGCACATCTACTTGGACTTCTTCTCTTAAGATTTCATTTTGGCATTTGAGTCCTTGTCTTTGACCATCAGGTTTATTGGCAATCTCATCTTGAAGTGTGTTATCTACTTCAATCCCTCCACTACTTAAATCAGTAGAGTCATCTTCTTGCACTGACCCACCAAAGTGTGTTTCTTCCTCATTCCCCATCATGAAAGCATCTATGAATGCATTGATGAATCCATTCTCCCCTTCTATCAAGTCTGCACTAGGTAGAGGAGTGTCATTAGTTGTTGAATCCATCTCACTGTAGGAATCAAGGTCATCAAAAGACAGGGAAGAATTAAATCTCCTCACACAGTTAGTCTCATCATCTTGGATGGACTGATATCCATTCTCATGTGTGCTATTTGTTTCATCCTCTTCATTGGGGGGATAGGTACTCCAAGGATCTTCCATGAGTATTCCTTCAATAGAGATTAGTTGCTTGAAATACAACTCCATCCTTCCTAGGAAGACATGGCAGTCCATCTGAGAATGTTGATCAGTTCGATGTATCCTACATCCACTTGGCCCAACAATTTCTGATAGTTTCAAATCTCCCAGCTCCTCTAATTTCTCCCTTATTCGATTTTGCATACGAGGGATATCAATCCAACATGGACCATGTTCTTGTATCCATTTCTCATTACCCTGACTCTCATCTTGATTAGAAGAGCTTACCTCAGCTCCTTCAAAGCCACCGTTAGTACTAGCATTCTCAAAAAAGCTAGATTCCATCTTGAGATATAGGTTGTGCTCTAACTTTACATCCATTTCATGCTTTTCACCAAACAAGTCATCAAAATTATATTCTGGCGAATCAACTGTTTCATCTAGAACTTCATTGCGATGTAATGGACTATACTTTGGAAGATGACTGAAAAGAGATGACATGGTCACAACTTCATTGAATGGTGGAGTACTCAACTCTGTGATTGGATTTTGCAGGGATGAGTCCTCCCAGCGGTCTTGTGTGCGAGGACCAAACTGATCTAAGAATAATATTTCTAACTCCGTCCATGAACACATATAATTTGGTGGAAGATTAACATACCATTGTCTTGCTGAACCTTGAAGTGTTTTGATAAATAATTGACAGACAACATCCTCATGCAGAACCTGGAGAAAAGTAAGTATATGCCTGCAAATTCCAATATGTTCAGAAGCATTTTGCCCATTGTCAAGGAAAAATAAAGGAATCCTATCATATAGGTGACTAGGGATTTCATGGACCAATCTTGGTATATAAAAAGGGCTACTCATTGGAGCTGGGTCTTCCAAGACCTGACCCAATCCAACTCACAACGATCCAAAATTACTCATAGGGGCCCTCCTTCTAGCACTAGTTCCTATTGATGATGATTTTGGCACCACAACAATGCAAGCAAAATATTACTATTCTACCTCTCCTAAAAGAGAAAGGCAACACATGGATGCCTTAGCTCCCAAGGTATTTGTAGTTGGGTCTCAACTATGCTGATGTTACTCAGTGGTCAATGCAACAGTAATATTCAAGGGGCCTACTGGTGTGAGCTTCTAGATTGTTCTAAGATCAAGCATGAAATAAAACCTAATTTAACTGGGGTTTTTAAAGAAACAACAAAAGATAGATCAAGGTTTTTGAACAGAAAAGAACAATAGTTCATCCAATCTTAACCAGACTCGTTAACTTCAAGGAATTATAAACTAAAACTGCAGAACAAGATAAGCTTGTGATTGACACACAACCTCTTTCATTCTCAGTGCTAATTCGAATAACATTATTTAGCTACCATTTAAATAAAACACAAATAACATTTCATTCCTTGAAGAATTCACAAATCAAATGATCAATTAAGACAAATATCATTCAGGAACACAACATGAAGTAGATTAAACTCTGATTGCTTCTACTATCAATAAAATAGATAAGCAATATTTACAAAGCTGGCACAATCACCAGTGTACAGAGAATCTATTTCTCCAAATTGTTTCCAACTAAACTAAGAGAACTTAGAAAATACATTACAATATGTACTGAAATCTAACTGCTAAACAAGAAGACAAGAGAAGCTCTCATTACTAAGATCAAGATGCAACTCTATCTCCTTCTGTTAACTGACTCACTCCTAACAGTTCTAACTCTAAACAGTTCTTAGTCTAAAAGTTCTCTAACCCTAGAAGTTCTAATCTAGAAGTGCTAACCTTTTCAAAGAGGCAAGAATGCCTTATATACATAATGTACCAACAGGAATGTGTTGTCCCCTGCACTAGGGTTTACAAAATATCTGCATCCAGGAGAGTCGGCTCTCAGATCTTATTGAGGAAAGTCAAAACTGCATTCAAAGCGAAGCCCTGCTATCCATATTGCTGAAAGGTTGTCCCGGGGATGACTTTAGATCTTTCGCAACTACAACATTTACTCTTCTGTCTCCATGTCCACCTTCGAACTCTGTTGGAGTCACCTTGAATGCTTAAAATATCTTCATTAATATTGATCTACCTCCTTGCCAGTAGTCGCCACAGCTGTCCCTTTGAGTCACAGTTTCTTCTTTCCTTCAGCCTCCTTCTGTTCTAGACTTCTCTGTACGTTTGACCATCCTCTGGAAACACCATCGGGCCCTCTTGCAGATCTGAACACCATTGTCCGAATAGATTCATCCCTTAGTGATCTCAGAATGAAACCACCCTGCTTGCTTTCTATTGATCTTCCCTCGCAGGAGTAGTCAATTGGTCAAAAGGACTGATGAATCACTCTTTTGGCTCCTTCTGATTGGTCAGGCATATGCCAAGCGAGCTCCTTAGGTGGTCAAAGGTGGACCAATCAACATCACATGTCGGTGAGACACCATCAGTGTCTCCCCGATGTGATTTCATCATTATGCAGTTGTCATTGGGGTAGCATGGGGCAGTCGGTGAGACATTTTTGGTGAGCCATGGGAGTCATATCGAGCTCAAAAGAACATCGGCAAGATAGCCGCTCGTCGGTAGGACATCACAGCGATGATATCCTTCTCTCTGGCTTGGAGTTCGTTTTTCTTTCGGCAAGACTTTTTAATCGACACAAGGTCATGGTGAGCTCTCCTTGGTGGAGTTCCTTGGTTATCACAATATCTTTTTCATTTGTGAACCCACCGCTATCGGCAAGACTTTAGCATATCGACAAGACCACCGGCGAAGTCCTCATTCTGTCGACCTCTCACCAAGAGCATTATCTTTTGATGATCTCCTATCATTTCAGGAAGACATCGCTCGGTCGCTGAGACCTCATAGTGATCCCAGATCACTACGTCGATGCCGCTTTTGTCGCTATGACCTCACCTCTTTGGCCAGACATTATGCCGAAGGTTTTATCCTTTGTCAAATGCAACTCCCTTCGGTGAGACCCATGCCAATTAGCCAGACCTCCTGCTGAAGGCAAAATTATCGCCGAGATTCAAATTCTTAGGTGGGACCCTCCTCTGTCGGTGGGACATCGTTCAGTCGGTAAGACATTATACTGACCGAAGCCCCCTTTTTCCAAATTTTGTTGTTGCCAAGACCCCTCTTGTGGTCATACTGATATGCTTTCCTTCTCTCCACTTGTGTCATCGTAACATTCCCCTGTTAGGGAGACATCCTATAGATACACTATGCTTCGCCAAGGGATGTCCATAAGCACATCTTTTGTTGTCATGACAAACTGATTCTCTCACCGATGAAATAATATGTCGGTGAGACTTTATGGGTCGACAAGACTGCCATACCTCCTCTTGTGCTTTGCCGGTGTGACCTGAAGATTTTTCCAAGACTTCTTGGTGAAGAAGATGACTCCCACCGAAGTGTTTGCTCGTTGTGCGGTAGTCAGTGAGACATGGAGAAGTCACCGAGACTTCTCAATGGAGAGAAAACCTTATGTTGATATATGAGTCCTTTTGACAGTGGTCTGCAAGACTTTGAGATTTTGCCAAGACCACCCCCCGAAGGGAAAACTCATGCCGATAGAAAACTCCTTTTCGCCAGGACGATGACCTTGGTCCTGCCGATAGATGCCTGTATGTGATTTCTGATTGTTGTGACATCGCTAGGGTCCTGCTGACTTTGCCTTAGTTGATTTTTATGACCAACTAGATTGAGGAATGCCTTCCAACTGAGCCTCAGCTGAGAAATATCATCAAGTGTAGGATTTAACCCTACAAAAAGTAAGGTCTGCATTAGTCCTCAGCAGCAAATAAGACACATTATAATAAATTCACCATTGCTTACAATTATTTTAGTGAATTCTGAACAAGAAGGAAAACCAACTTAGGTTGAGACAGGACCAAGATTAAATTAGATAGATCAAAAGTTAAAATTAGGAGGAAAACACAAGAATTCCAAAGAGGAAAGCAAGTAACCAGAAGCAAAGAAACCAAGAGGAAAAAAAGGGGGGACTAATTTTGATCCAAATCAAAGTGGGGTGGTTATGCAAGGCATAACAAAAACCTCCAATGCCTTTTTTGAATTTTTCTCAAACTTAACTTTGATGGAACTTCTCAAGGAAACCTAGGTTTGGCTAGGACTTGATTGGTTATCTTGAATTTCAAGGGTCACTTTGATAGTGGTGTTTCCTTGTTTTTGGGCTTGTACTAACAATGAAGCTAAGTGGGAAGTAGTGGCAGTCATTTTGCTCACTTCTTCTCTTGGGTGCAGAAGGTTAATGTTGGAACTTGACTATTTGAATGTGATTCAAGGTTTGAGCTCAAGTAATTGTCCTAATTGGAAGAACTAACTTTTTTTTTGTGTAACCCTATCGATAAAATCCTTTGATTAATTAAGCTTTAATCATTATTCAAGAGAAATTACTATGGCAGTAGATTTTCTTTCTAATGTGGGAATAAAGCAAGAGCCTTTTTTGACATTGTATAGTGATCAAGTGGGAGCCTGATTTTTTTTTAAGTTTTAAACCTCCTTAAGAGCCTCTAGTGGATCCTTTTGTGTTTTACCAAATGTTGAAGGGCACAATATTTTACACTCCTCCCTCACTTTACAAATTTTTATTCCATAAAAATGGTTGGTGATGTAAAGAGGCAACTTGCCTTTATGGCAAGATGGGTTTTATAATTGCCCATACTATGAGTTTTGCTCAAGAAGTATGTGCTGGTGTGTAGGGCACATTATATGGTGTGGTGGGCTAGCATGATGTTGCCAACTTTGGCTTTCTTCTCATCATTTGGCTTTTGCAGGTGCTAGTGACAAGCTTTTTGATAGGGTTTGTTTTGTTGTTGGCGTCAGCTTGAAGAATATATCTTTGGAATGGCATGTAGGTGCAAGTCACAAAAACCCATAGACCCCTTTTTGAGGAATGGGGTTTTTGATAAATGACTTTGTTCAATATCAATTGTCAAAATCCAGGGGCCCTTGGTTTAATAAAGGATATTTTGGTTCAAACACAAATGACTTTGGTTCACCCTACTCTATAACCTCTACCAAAGAGAGGATTTCATTTTGAAACTCTCAAAGGCGGTTCTTGCTATTGAGATTTGGTAGTGTCGTCTATGCCTTTTTCTCCTCTATCAATTATTTGATATGATGATCTTTGTAGATGATCTTGGTGAGGCGGCTATAATGGATGAAGGGTTGAAATTTCAAGGTTTAATGAAGTATGTGGTCCTAGTGTGCAAAGAAGTTTTGAGAATATATAGGGAGTTACAAATGGTTAAGAATTTCTATCTGAATTTATGTGAATTTGTGTACAACTTGAAGGTAACCCACTCTAAGGAACACTTGCAAGTATCTAGAGCTTTCCCTATCCTCTTAGATGGAAGGCAAGTTGTAGCAAAGTAAGATAAGACTAGAAGTGTTTCAAGGTATAAAGTTTCCTCCTCCTAACGTAGCTTGCTTGGGCTTAGCTTCAAAGGTGGGTCAAGATAACATTAAAAAGGTAGTGGACCTTGAATGAAGGTTGGTTTTTTAAAGATTCAATAGAGTTTGTCACAAGTTCATCTTGAAATCAAAAATTTCCAAAATGACCCTATAATGTCTCTCTTCACTTGATGCCAAACATGAAGAAATTTTCTAATCTTTCATTCTTGGAGGTTAGAAATAAATTAAATAATAAGGGATTATGAGAATAATTAAATTAAGGCCAAAAATCTATAGTTCAGATGATTTTATTTAATTATTCATTATGACTAATGATGGGGCCCTTTTAAATGATGGCTTATTAATTACTAGGCAAACACATCTTGGGGGTCAATTAATTTAAGTGCCTAAGTCTAATATTTTTCCAAGGGTGAATTTATTTAAAAGGAAATTAGATTTATTCTAAGGCATCAATGTCTTTTTTAGAAGGATACGATTTAGCATCGAAGGGGATAAAAGGCTGGAGAAGATTTTTGTGAAGGATTCAAAAATCATATGATTGATAATTTTTTCTCACAACTGATCTTGAAGGAGTTCCCAAGATGAAACCCCTGGTTTGAGGTGATTGGGACGAAAACCTCATATCACTGAATGATTACTGATAATACATTGCAAATATCAGAGACAAAAGGAAGACGTCTGGTTTAGACCAGAAAATTGTAGCCATAAACAAGTGCAGCTTTGAAGATTTGCAGCCATAATAGGGTTAAGAGAGGTGTCCAACATACAAGCTGTGTATTATTCTAGGAGGGTGTTTGTTTCAAAATTGCAACTAGTTCTCAACTACTACTGAACTGCATTGAATCGGACCCAACCATTAAAGTAGTTGCAGATTCTAGAAGAAGGGTCGAGGGTTTAAGGCAGCCACTCATTCAACAAAGATCGATCTGCATCACTCCAGCATAAACCATAATAGGTGAGGATCTATGCTCTTTTCATTTTCACTCTAAATACAAAATAATACATGAAGCCACCTTAGACAAAATTTTACTTATGCATGTACCCAAATTTGAATAAATGAGAATAAAGGTTTCATTTGGATAATAAAACTTGTTGTTACCATTGTTAGATGTTATTTATCTTCCTATGCATTCATTTCATATTATGACACTGAAAACAAACAAACAAACCACACAAACATTTGGAGACATCTAAAACAAGGGAAATTTGAGGGCAAAAAATTGTATCAAAATTGATAGAGGATATTTCATACCCTCAACATTTCTAATAGATTACCAAAAACTTAGTAATTCTAAGGAACTCAATATATTTCCAAAGGAATAGGACCTAGGATCATAACCAAAACTAAAATAGTTTGGGTATGGGGAAGGTTTCCAAAGGGTTTGGTCATGTAGGTAATTAGCAATTTTTCCTTAGTTACCATTTTGGATTCCGGTCCAGGCATAGGGATTCAAGCACACCTATACGACAAAAAAGAAGAAGTTCAAGGTTGGGTTTGTTTTGGATATGTGCATACATAAATAATTTATGATACCAAATACTTCCAAAATAGTCATTGTCCCCATACCAAACAAGCATAGGCCCATATACAAGCACAAGTCTAGCCTAGATACACCCAAGGCACATCCATACTACCCTATGTGTATATTGGGCAAAAATTTAAAAAGGTTTTAAAGATTAAGGGTTTAGAGGTGGATGGTTAGGCTAGAAGAAGGTTAGAAATATTTTGGGTTAGTTTAGGTTTAATTGGTTCTCTCTCTTTTTATTATCATACAATAGAGTTTGTTGCATGTTCATCCCAAAATCAAAAATTTCTAGAAAGACCCTCAACATCTCCAATACATTATTGAGGACTCAATGATTATGAAGAACTCGATACATTTCCAAAGGAAATCAAACCCAAGATGAGAACTAGAACTTAAATGGTTTAGATATAGGTAGGGCTTCTAAAGAAACTATTTATGTACATAATGAGAAATTTTTCCCGAGTTATCATTTTTATTTCAAGTTATGTTCCAAATCTGAGGTATAAGGGTTAAGGTATGGTAGTATGACAAAAAAAAAAGGGTTTGGATTCATTTTTAATAAGTATGTACAAAACAAAAATTGTGATAATGAGTTCTAAACCAATCATCATCCCCATGTTGAATAAGAATAGGTCCAAGTACAAGCACAACCCTGCTATCCTAAGTAATCTATCACCAACATACCCACAATGTGTTCAAAATGGCAGGGCCTTATCCTAGGCAAACTTGATCAAACCCACACCCATAAACCACCTAATTTTTTAAAATGATTTTTAAAAGAAAAATACAGTTGTATGTAAATGTATACATGCACTCCAAGCTCACTACAATGAATCTATATCTTACATAATTTAGTTATTTGAGCCCACTTAGTGAATGCCTTTCCTTTGCCTGCCATTATGCAACTCTTACAAGGTCATTGCAAAAAACAAAACAGTCATGATTCTTACCATCACCCCAATAAATAGTTTGAACTCCTCATCATTATTTATAGATTATGTAGACACGTCAAATTGACATTATGCATCACATTCGCTCATCAAATAAATAAATCAAGTTTATTTGTCAATCTCCTAAAGTCACCAGCTTAAATCAAATAAATCAAACTTGATCCTATCATCATCTCTTTGATTAAATAAATCAATCATTTATTTAATTAAATCTCAGATCATCATTCATCTCCCTTTGATTTGATTTAAATCCCTAAATCAAGTCAAATTGGTCAAATCGCCTAATCATCATCTAGCTAATTAATCCTGATCTAATGCTAATCTCACCCACTTGCATTCTCTAGATTTAGCCACTTGCACATATAAATCAATTTATTGATTTATTAAATCCAAGATTTTCCATCAACATGGCATTTATGGGGAATATTCCCTCAACTTTGAATTCAAAGGCAAGTTGATTTGCTCCTCCAACATTGCATTTATTGCTCATTTTCTTGTCCCCCACTTAGCATTTACTCTCAAATTTGAATTCAAATTTTCCCTCTCATGGGCACTCTTCCCAAATCTTGCACAACCATTGGCCTATCATCACTTGACAAGTGGCTATCTTATTGGCTTGATCTTTGTCCCACATTGGTCCATTTTCAACACTCTTAGCATTTGAAAATCTATAAAATAGAGGCTTCATCTCTTATCAAATCCTTCACCATCTCTCCACAATCTCTTGCAAGGTCACTCTCTTCATTTGAGATTTGATCTTGTCCATTTCACTTCATCATATCCATCATCTACACAACTTGATGCAAGGTCATTCTCTTTGAGATTTGATCTTGTCCATTTAGCATCTCCATATCCATAGCAATTTCATCACTAGCTTATCAATCAAGGATTGGGAAAGGGTCACTAGCACATGTGACACCAATCCACTATGGGATAGGTTTAATGTCATGTTTTTATATGCTTTTATTTGGTTTCCCTTGTTTCATTTATGGCATGATTAACATGGCTTATTATTCCATAGGGATGTTGAAATGTTGCTTTATTTTAAACTAACCATTTGCAGATTTCAGCAACCTACAGTTGTATATTATATATTTTATTTTATTTTATTTAATATAAGTATTAATATTAATTTTGATACATATAAATATAAATATAATATATTTATCTAAATATTACTATAACATTATACTTATAGATAAGGATGTTGCTACCACATTCTTTTCAACTTGTTATGGAGATAGCCATTGTAACACAAAGATCTCTATAGATGGCATGAACATGACCTTTGACTTCAGGGCTTCCATTTCTCCTAGTTGCAAATATCATAAATCCTCCTTAAATCTTCAGGGAGCTCTCTTTCAACAGAAAACAAGAAACAAACCTTAAAGAAAAAATATAGGGGTAACCAAAGGAAAGGGAGAGATGAAGATAAAAAACCATACAAAGAAGAGAAGATTGAAGAAGGGAGAAAGGGACTTGGGAGCCAAAAATTAGGGAACAAAGGAAAGTGAAGGGGGAAAGAACAAAAGAAAGAGGCTCAATTGATGAGCTAGGTAGGGAGAGCACTCAAGAAGGTAAAGAGGAGACAAAAGAGATGGAGAAAGATGAGGTGTTATTGATGGATGAGGTGGGGTTTAGGGGAAGAAGAGGGGGTAAGATAGAAGAAAAATAGGTGGGGGAGGAGAGGAGGAGAAGGAGCTAAAGAGGTGATAGGAAGAGAGAAGAGAGGGGAAGGAAGGGAGGAGAGGTGAGGTGAGAAGAAAAGGGTTAGGAGAAAGAGAAAAGAAACCAAGTGGGTGGAAGACTTGAATTTTACCTTAATATTCCTTATATTCTCCATTCTTCATTTATCCTCTCACTTTTTGTCATTACCTTTCTTTCTTCTTTTTCTAATCTTTACTAATACTTTTCTTTATTTTTACCCCTTAATCTTTTTCTCCCCTCCTTTCCAACAAACTTTTATCCACTTCTAGTAGATCTAATTCCTTCTTATCTTTTTAGTCTTTTTTACGATAGTATAAAAAATTATGATATCCTTATTATGTAGTATAAAAGTTTCTGATAAACATCAACAAAATAGCTAGAGCTAACTTTGAAATGTCAATAAGGATAAACCAACATAACCAAAATTTGTGAACATCCGAAGTGAATGAAACACATAAAAGCTAACTTCATAGAAAGATGGGATATGTGAACTTTGTAATAATCCTCTGCTATTAGCAATCACACATTAAGAAGTTTTGGAAGATTGCATCCCATGGACTACAAGATCATTGAGACCTCCTCGATGCCAAATTGGAAATTACAATCATAACAAATGTTTTTCTACAACACTGATTCAATTGATAGGAAAATATATGGGTTGATTCATATTGCATGACCAAAAGACAACACAAAATTAAAAAATCTTCAAAACACTATAAATTGCCAAATCTTTTTTTAATTATTGGTTTGCGAACTTATGCGTTCCAGGGCAATGGAAAATTGGATCCCAAAAAAAAGAGCCTCTCCAACATTATTCACCAAATTAAGTGGGGAAACACTGAGGTGTATGATTTCCTAAATAAACATTTAGACACCTCGTTGGATTGGTTGTAACATGATTTAGGGCAGGCATGAGCTCTATGGGTAATTGAAATGTGGTCATTGCAGGAAACTCAAGTCCATCATTCATTTCAAAGGGTACAAGCTCACACCAAGAAAAAATAAAATCATAGAATTTCAAACCATAGGATTTCAAACCCTAACAACCAAACCCTAAAAACTAGGGGGTAGTACATGTCAATGTGCCCAAGTTGTGTACGCACGCTTAATTAAGCATCTAAAAATATCAGGGTTTTAGTGCTACTCAATTCTTGACTTCAAGACAAAACATTTTTAGGCTTTTAAACGAAAATATTGGTTGTGAGTTGAAGTTTTTTGAAGCTTATGTGTTACAAGCACCTTGATAGGCTCGATTGTTATCACTCTGGGTCTTGTACCTAGAAATAATTCTAATCAACTACATGATTATCTCCTAGTATATACTTCTTTATGTAGACACCGAAATTTGGTTTAGGCCTACGACTTTAATATTCTTCATAATTCTTTTGTCATTTCTTCTATTAATTAAATAATCTTAATTATTTAATTAATTCACACTTTTCTTTATTCTATCTGATTAATTAAATAAACACTTTTTATTTAATTATGTTACTAATTAACCTTATCCTTCTTGTTAAATTAAATAAATTCTTATTTAATTTGCTCTTTATTATCGTCAACTATAATTAAATAAATTCTTTATTTATTTAATTATTCATTTAAATCCTTCATCACTTAATTAAATAAATCTTATTTTATTTAATTATTCTTCAAATATCAAATCTTGAATTAAATGAATTATTTAATTCATGAATTCTATTTTAACACACATTCCTCTATATTTAGATAATTGTGTGAGTTATTTAAGTATTCACTTTTACTCGACTCAAAGATCTATTTCAAATGCTCAGTTAACTCTTGATTTAATGTCTGAGTGGCATTCTTGAGTAATCTCTTCATCAAATCATTCAATCATCCAGTTCTAACTCATTTGTATGTACATGTGGATTAATTAAATATTCCTTTATTTAATTAACAACCTTGTGTGTATTCTAACAAGAGTTGCTTTAATCCATCTCATCTTTTGTCATGCAAAGATAATTCTTCTATTTTCGAATAATTAAACCGGAAGAATAAATCATTTATTTAATCTTTAATTCTATTTCTAATTTAACACTCGTGTCACTACCGCATGCTTATCATAATGCATGTCTAACTGGCTTCTATCTCAACCGCTTTTTGATCTTTCGATCCTAGCTTGTCGCTCAATAATCAATTTCTATAAATTCAATCTAGTCTTCATCATTCCAATCTCTTGCTAAATCTTATGACTTTTGAGAGCACTTATCTTGAATCTTCGATGTTTTGCTAAATCACTATCATAGGCTATAACAACTCTTGAAAATCTGAGGGAAATTATACTACAACAAAAAAATGGAGAAGGGCAATCAAGATGAATCATGGAAATACATACAAATTTGGTTTTTCATACGAAACGATGCATCAGCTTGATAAAACACCGCAATTGAAATTCATAGATGCATCAGTTTGACGAAGTGACACAATTGATTTTCTGAACTGCATCTGACACTAGAAACAATGCAAATGAAAAAGTCTGATGCATCCGCAAATTCTTGAACCGTAACTGGCTGGTAAAATACCAAGAACGCAATTACAGAGAAAATCAATGCATCTGACTGGTAAAACAACGACGCAATTGAATGGTAACCTTTTGTTTCTGTTTTCAAAAATCTAAAATTGTCAATTGATTTGTGTGTTACTAATATTGGATTTTTAGCGTATGGGTTTTTTGTTTTTGGAGTTAACGAGTTTTTGTAGGACGATTGACGAAGACAATACTAAAAACTACTAACAAATCTTTTTGCAGAACGCTTGTCGAAGACCTTAGTTAATTTTCTTGAAACAGTTTGTTTGGTAGTGTAGCAAATCTTTTGTTTGGTTTAAAATTAACAAGTGTTTATTGTGTTTGGTGCGAAATCACAACTGTGTATTACCCTTATGATTTGGTACATTGAAGTATCCTATCCCCTTGCGCATCCGTGCGATCCTGGGTGTAATAGAAATGGTTACCAACTCTAGAACTTGGGCCTGTTCTGGTGGGAAAAAGTACTCACCCTAGGATGACTCAGACTGGTAGCACCCTGCACTTGAGGGACTTCCAGCCGGTATATAAAAGTGGATTCTTGGGGAAACCCCAAGAATCACACGTATGGTTCCGACGAGATGGATCTGAAAGGGGACTCTCGTCGCATGGATCATGCCCTATGAATGGAATGCCCGTATTAAACACCTTTTGTTTTAGAGACCAACCATTTTTGGCCTTTGCTTGGTATAGTGGAGGGTACAGTATCATGCCCAAAGACACTCACTACTGATCCCCCTTGAGTAGAGATAACAGTTCTTGGGAGGTCATTGCCCAAATAATTCAAAATTGGTGTGCTTGAAAGACGTTAATGAGCCGTGGAGCAGAGCCAATGCCACCAAATTTCTAAGCTATCCGCTCGCAAGAAGGAAAGGTGTTTATCACCAATCCGAGGTATTTAGGTGGGCTCTACCAAGTATAAAAACCCTAGGCCTTTTGGCCTATTAGGATTGTACTTGTCTGTTGTCATATTACACATTCTTTGAGTCCAAAATCAGACTAAAAACACTTTGTCTTATGATTGTTCTTGTTTTCCAGAATTGGATCACGGAAAACAAAGTTAGTTTTAAATCTCAAATCACTGAAAATACACAGAGAGTCGCAACTGGTCACTAGAAGGTTGCAATTGTTTTTTAGAGTCGCATCTGTTTAAACTCGAGTTGCATCTGTTTAA